>JANQBM010000220.1:14724769-14764662 GCA_025594535.1 Erythroxylum domingense | reverse complement strand
AGCATGAGATGTGGTAATTTACCACATCTGGACCCGTTTCTTTGGTCCGACCCGTTCTCTGGAAACGGGATGTTACACATCTTTAAGCTAATTCCTAAGTAAAGCTTTCAAGGTAGGTTTCATGTTTATAATTGGATAATGAGTCATTATGTTTTCTTTTTAGTCAAGAAAATAAAATGACTTTTCATTACTTTATAATTGTAGCATTTGTTGCTTTTGAATGATTTGAGAAATTGCAATATACTTGATAATTGAATTTGGGTGATTAATTGTGAAAAAGATGATGGAAGTGCACATGAAATATTTTATGTTCATGAAAGACATGTTTTGAAAATATGCCATTTGAGCAACATATTTACAAGGTATGAAATGCATATTATATGGGTTTGGTTTGGTCCCTTAAGTATGTCAAGTTCACTTTAACTAAAGACTTCTCCCACCTGCCCGCTAGTTGCATGAAGCTCCTTCACGGACTCCCATAAGTTCACTGCTACTCAAAACCATTTTGTGGGAATGCGATAGTACGTTCTGTTCACGGCTACACAGGACCCTTATGGGAAATTTGTAGTACGTTTTGTTTTGGACCTACCCAAACCATTTTGATGTGGTTATGTGTTCATGATATGTTGACAAGATTGATGCATACATGATTTGTTTTATTGTGAATTTGGTTGAAAATTTAAGAACCATGTGTTTTATGATTCAATAAGATTTTTCTCTGACAATGAACGTTTTAAATGGTTTTGCTTGTTATTCGTTATAAACTTGTTACGTATGAGCTTTTAAGCTCACCCCCTTTTCGTCCCATCTTCAGGTGAAAAAAATGAGATCGAGTGAAGGAGAACGACGGCATCACTCCAAAATTTGCATCTTTTGCATTTTAAGCTAAATTTGTAACCACAAGGCTTTAGTTGCATTTTGAGCAAATTATTGTTCATGTAATTTTTTTGTATTTTGGGAATTTAGAGATATTGATGTATTGTGGCTGAAAATGCCTACTAAAGCTTTGTAAAAACTCTTATATTTTGACGTTAATGAAGTATGTTTGTGTTTTGCGGATGGTATGTCAATTTTGTTCATTGCATTTTTCAAGTTTTCCATAAGAGTGAGAATTTGTGTTCTAGCTTCGAGGGAAATACTTTATTGATCTAGGCTGATATTGTTTTGTTCATTGCATTGTAGATTATTTTTCTAGATTTCCAATGATATATAGTTTGAAATTTTTGGACATTGGAGTTGAGAGATATGAGCATTATAAGTGGTGATGTTGCATAGGAGGTATGTACATGACAGCTATGATGAATAATGAGAGTTTGTGTATGTGATGAGTAATTTTGAGTTGAGTTTTGGGAGTTTAATGCACCCAAGTTGGTAATTGAATGTTTAAGGAGTGTTATTGCCCTAGAAGAAGTGAAAATAGGAAGGTTATGAGTGAATGTGATGCTAGAATGGATGTAGGAAGCATGAGAGAGGTAGACAGCTACATTACTTTGAAATTTGCATGTAGAGACAAATTTTGTTTTTGAGGTCTGCATGGAAGTTGTAGATCTAGAAGTCTTCTTTTAAACGGTATTTGAATGACCTTAATCTGATACTTGTAGTGAAAGTTATGCTCTTTTTACCAAGATAGGTCAGAGGAAGAAAATAAGTTTTTTTAATCCGTGCGCGCCAGGTCTTGATCGCGACCCGCAGGTTGTCGAGTCAGGTCGCGATCGCGACCCGCAAGTTCTTTCTCCAGCCTGAACATGTTTCACTCTTTTGATCATAACTTTGTCGTCCGACATCTAAATGACCTAATTTTTAAAGCATTGGATTTCTAACACATTCCTATATCTCTCCACCAACATTTATAGATTTTGGTACTAATTTCAAAAAGATTGATTGAATCAAAGTGAGTGGATTGGTTGGAAGAGTGTGAGTTGGATATTTTTACTAAACATGCTTCAGTATTTTGATGATATCTTAACCGGTAGAGCTCCAAATAAGATGATTATTGTTTCTCAATAATCTAGAGACATGGAGATACAAATTATCTAAGGAATTGAATTTTAATTCAATCCCTAAGACTTTTAGTTTCTAGAGTGAAGTTGGGTATAGTGTAATGTTTCAGTTCAAAAACAGTCCAAATATGTTTGGGCTATAACTTTTAGATTTTTGAACCAAATTGAATGCTTTTGGTGTCATTAGAGACTTAAGACAATGGGGAACAAATTTTCTGAAGAGGTCCAATTGAAATTCCAACTTAAGGTTTCCCAAAATCTATTCGTAAATAGGAAAAGTGAGTTCTTTTTTTTTATGATTGACTGGTGTGAGCACGCCACACTTGTGGGATGCGCATCCAGATGTCACTTAGGATGTCGGGCACTTAACTCACAAGGGTAGGGTCCCAATAATATGCATCGAGAAAATTAAGGTCTCAAGAAAATAATTATCCAGTACATGATTTAGAGCTTGTTGCAGTGGTTTTTGCTCTAAAGATATAGAGACACCATCTGTCTGGAGAGACATTCTGGATATATACTGATCATAAGAGTTTGAAGTATCTATTAAGTCAAAAAGAGTTGAATATGAGATAGAGGGGATGGATAAAATTGCTAAAAGATTATGACTACACGATTGAGTATCATCCAGGAAAAGTTAACGTGGTAGTTAATGCTTTGAGTAGAAAATCGGATAGCAGTGTAGCTTGATCACAGGTTCCTATATGATTAAATCCCATGAGGAGGAATAATTTAATCCTAAAATCTAAGACTTAACTCAAATTCACAATAATTAAAAATAAACAACTAAGACAAAAAATTATTCAATCAAGCAATCAATGTTAAGAATTAAATTCGAAATTATAAACAAGATAACAATTGCATAACCAAATCAAGAATCAACCTAGGAACTACTAATTGAGAGAAAGGAAAATCCAACCTTAACGAAACTTAATTGATTATGAAGTTATTGTGATGGGCATCGAATTTTTTTATTTTTATTTTATTATTAAGCACGAATGGATTTAATTTTATGGTCTAGTTAGATAAATTATTTTATTTGGGATTTAATTATTATGTCAAGTTTGGGAGGATTTATTTCATGGATTGATGGAATTAAAGTGTTAATGTTGTAAGGTGCATAAGGGTAAAATTGGAAGATCACTTAAGGTTAAAAGACATAAGGCTTATATTAGAGAGCAAAAGGGACATTTTTGTGATTATTAAGAGTATAGAAGAAGAAAAATTATGAGTGAGAAGAGGGAAAGAAAGAGTGTCATGGAAGGAGAGGAAGAAAAGAGAAAAGTTAGGGTTTTTGGAAATTCTTGAAGAATTTGAAGACTTTGAGGCTAAAACATGTAAGTATGAGCATTAACACTTATTGATTGTTAGGTAAAGCATTTTTAGGGTTGTTTAGAAGTGAAAATAAAGTGAATATGTGTAGGAAGTTGTTGATGAATGATTATGTAAATGTTGTGTTTGGTTAATGATCAAAAACTAGGTTATGAATTGTTGTGAATGATATTGGACTGGAACTATGATGGAAATGCAGTAGAAGAAACGGGTTAGTGATAAGATGAGTTATATGTGAAAGGTGGGAAGTAAGAAGATGAAAAATGTCCCAAAACACGTTCTCGGAATGGGTTTTTGGACAATTTTTCCATGGCGAACTTCTGGGTTTTGTCGCGGCGACATGAAACATGTTTTAAAAGTTGGTTTCTGGACAAATTTGCCGCGACCAACTTGGTTTTGCTGCGGCAAACTCAAACAATTTCACTGCGGCAAACTTGGTTTTTGCCGTGGCGAACATTCCAACACAGAACATGCTTTGGTATTTTGGAAATAACTTTTGTGTAGTTATCCAAATGGACTGATTTTTTATTTGTTATAAACTAGAGCCATAGAGATACAAGTTTTCAGAAGACATAAAGTTTTAATTCTGTTTATCAGAACCTAAATTTATGGAAGAAAATTGAGAATAGAATGTTGTTTTAGTATAAGAGCAGCCTGAAGATTTTTGGGGAATAACTTTTAGAGTACTGAACCAAATGGAATGATTTTTGTGTCATTAGAAACTGAAGACAATGGGGAATATTTTCTAGAAGAAAGAGTTATCAAATGTATTTTCTTAGGGTTCTCAAATTGGAATTCCTATTGAAATTGGGATTTTTTTATTGTTAAAGGAAATCAAGAAGGTGATCAAGAGAGGCAAGAGGAGACAGAGGAAGGACATCCTTAAGAAACCCTTATATGCAAGGATTTTAAGGTGGGTTACACTTTTATAATTAATTAATAAGCCCCTAATGTTTCTTCAAAACCAAGAAAGTTTTAAAATGTTTTCAAATGTGTTGTAAATATGCCGTTAAGGCTATTTGAATGCTTTGATAATGTGCCACATGTTTGTGTATGAATTGTGTCATTGGTTTATGAAATGAGTGACTAAAATGATCTTTTGAAAGGATATTGATTTTTGAAATGATATTATGGTTATGAAATCAAGTTTTAGAAAAATGTCGTTGAGGCCATATGTTTACAAGTTGTGAAATGCATGATTATGTGGGTTTGTGGTAGTCCCCTAAGTTAAGTCAAGTGCACTTTGACAAAATGCTTCTCCCGCCTACCTGCTAGTGACACAAAGCTCCTTCATGGACTCCCATAAGTTCACGGCTACGCAAGACCATTAAATGGAATTGTGATAGTACGTTCTGTTCACATCTGCACATGACCCTTATGGGAAATGTGTAATACGTTCTGCTTTGGATCCAGCCAAACCATTTTGATGTGCTTATATGCTGAAAAGTTTATTGAATGCATGATTTGAATTGCTTAAAAAGTTTTTGATGATTTGAGAATTGAGAAATATGTGTTTATGATTCAATGTAATTTATTTCAACGTTTTTGTTTGTTACTGGTTATAAAATTGTTACCCACGAGCTTTAAGCTCACCCCCTCCATGTTCCTTCCCATCTTCAGGCAATGAACAAGTTATTGAGTCATTGAGTTAATAGTCAAGGCATCACTCCATTTTGCATGTTTTGTTTTGATAGTTTTCGAAGTTAGATTTTGTCAAATAATGCTTTAGTGGCATTTTGAGCGATTCTAGTTTTCGTAAACTTTGTATTTTAGATTATAATGTACGAGGGCTCGAAATGTCCACTAAAACATTGTAAAACTCTTACTTTTGATATTAATGAAATATATGTTGGTTTTGTATATGATTCTCCTTATGTTTTTGCAAAGTATTCGATTTTGGAAATGGGATTAAGATTTTGAGAGTTTATTTGTGGTTAGGTTCTTATCCATTTTTGTTTTTGGGTTGTACAAATGAATGGGTTGAAAGATTTTAGGTTTGCATGTAGTAAGATAGGACGTTTTGGGTTGAGGGTTCAGTCACAGGGGTTTTCGTCGCGGCGAAGCCAAGAGTTCGTCTCGACGTAATTCACCCAAAAGGTCAATGAGATTTACTCACATATATTCGTCGCGGCGAGACTAAGAGGTCGCTGCGGAGAAAATAAAATTTCAGCTTACCGCGGCAAAGTTTAATATGTTCGTCGTGGCGTAAAATTTCTGAAGGTTCCAGGGGATTTTCCAATATGTGCTCCACAACGAAACCCAAAGTTCGCCGCGACGAAGCCTGCCTTTGTTTCCAAAGGAGTTTTCTCTCAAATTTTCAAATTCTAAGCCCTTCTCCATGATCAAGTTTCACGATCCAAGTCTGATGTTGGGCTCCAGAAATGGGTTCCATCATGTTGTGGTATCAGAGTAACTAGGTTGAGGTCCAGGTGTAGGATTAGGTTTACGCATGAAATGGGTAGTTTAGGACATGAATTGAACATGCATCGTTATAAATGAACAGCTTGCATTGTTTTAAATTGTTTCACATGATTTGAAATTGTTTTATACGATTTAAACTGTTTTGCATACTTTGAAATTGTTTTGCATGAACTAAAGGTTTTCAATGGTTTTATATTGAAGGAGTGAAAATGTTGCCTCGAAAGAGAACTCGAGGAGCTATGACTCGATCTCACTCTCGCCATGGGAGCACTGATGAATCTTATGTCCCACAAGATGCGAAGACACATTCTGCTCCTGATTCTGAGGCACCTAGTGTGCAACATGAGGTGCCTCCACTGCCTGCCATGGATCTGCGATTCTTTCAAGCCTTCGATCAGGCTTTCTCATATGCTATGGGCCAAGGGTCACAAGTTTCGATGCAAGCTCCAGTAGATAGGAGTGGACAGTATGACAAGCTTCGCAAGTATGGAGTTGTAGACTTTAATGGTACTACAAATTCGAAAGAGGAAGAAGCCTGGTTAAAGAGGACCGAGAGGGTTCTGATTCAAATGAAGTGCTCAGATGAAGAGAAGCTAGATTATGCAGTGAGCTTACTACAGTGGGACGCAATTCATTGGTGGGAATCAGTGCCCCATACTCAGGATCTGCCTCTGATGTTGTCATGGAGAGACTTTTTGGAAGCTTTCAAGAGGAAATACTTCTTGAGGGTCTATATTCAAAAGAAGGCCAGGGAATTTCTCGATCTCACACAGAGGGACATGAGTGTGAGTGAGTATGAGCTGAAGTTCACACAGCTTTCTAGATATAGAACTAACATTGTGGCGAATGAGGAAGATAAGTGCCACAAGTTTGAGGGAGGGATCCATTTGGGGATCAAAGAGAAAGTCTTGGTCCATAATTTTTGTGACTACCAACAATTAGTAAATGCTGCACTCTAAGCTGAAAAACTGGAGAACATAAGAAATGAAGTGAGCAGGAAGTGGAAGAACCGGGAGCAATTTTCCAGAAAGGGAGTGAGTGCTCTAATACCGGAGAGGGGTATGAAGAGCTCTCGCACACAGAGTGAGGCGAGGAGTAGTGCCTCTACTAAGAACTAGAAAGCAAGGGCAATGTCAGTGCAAGCCTTAATAGCAAGATGAAATAGCAGGGTGGAGAGGAGCAGGAACATGAACCCCCAATGTGAGCATTGTGGGAAACTGCACAGGGGAGAGTGCTTCAAGTTACTTGGAGCATGCTTTCCATGTGGAGAGAAGGGACATATGATCAGGGACTGTCCCTAAGTAACAAGGCAAGAGGGGTTACAGTTGTAAGCCCCAAGGAAAGCAGAAACAGTGGGAACCAGGCCAGTCACTGAAGGGGACAATTCTGGAGCTGTAAGGAAGGCTATTCCTTCGGGAAGGCCAAGGGGTCAAGCACTAGCAAGGGTGTTTGTATGACAAGGGAGGAAGCTACAGCCGCACCTAAAGTTGTCACTGGTATGGCTTAGTTACTTAATTCTGAAGTATATGTTTTGATTGATTCTAGCTCCACGCATTCATTTGTTTCTGCAAGTATGATTTTACATGGTGTGAATTTAGTGCCTTTGAATAGTGCTTTGCTTGTTAGTACACCTCTAGGGAGGAATGTAATAATTAGTCAAGTATATAGAGGTTGTGAACTCTTCATTGATGGTGCTAGACTGGTAGTGGACCTCCTACCTCTAGACCTAAAGGGCTTAGATGTTATATTGGGAATGGAAGCCATGCAGAAGTTTCATGTGAAGTTGGATTGTAGCCTCAAGGTGGTAGAATTTGATTTGGGAAACGAAGAGAAGGTGATTTTTAGGGGGGAAAGAAGAGTACCATCGCCAATAATTATTTCTCCTTTGCTAGTTGACAAGATGATGGAAAAAGGGTGTGAAGCCTTCTTGGTGCATGTTGTGGATACTGATGTGAATGAAAGGAGGATAGAGGATTTTTTTATTGTAAGGAAATTTCCTGATGTGTTCCCAAAGGACTTACCTAGTTTGCCTCCGGTGAGGGAAATCGAGTTTGCCATCGACTCGATTCCTGGAACTGCACTTATTTCTATACCACCATATAGAATGGCTCCAGCTAAGTTGAGAGAGCTTAAGGAACAATTGGAGGAACTATTAGGAAGGGGTACATAAGGCCGAGTACGTCACCATGGAAAGTGCCATTTCTGTTTGTTAAAAGAAAGGATGGAACATGGCGATGTGTATCAATTACCGTAAACTAAACAAGGTGACTGTTAAGAATAAGTATCCTCTGCCTCGGATTGATGATCTGTTTGACCAGATGCAAGAAGCAAGAGTCTTTTCCAAGATCGATCTTAGGTCGGGATATCATTAGCTCATAATCAAGGAGTCTGATGTGAGTAAGACAGCCTTTAGGACTCGTTACGAGCATTACGAGTTCCTAGTTATGCCTTTTGGTTTAACCAATGCTCCAGTTGCATTTATGGATCTGATGAATAGGGTCTTCAAGGAGTATCTGGATTAGTTTGTCATAGTGTTTATCGATGACATTCTGGTTTATTCCAAGAGTGAAGGGGAACATGAGGAACATTTCATAATAGTATTGCAGACATTGAGGGAGAATGAGCTTTATGCTAAATTCAACAAATGTGAATTTTGGCTTTATGAGGTGATATTCCTTGGATATGTAATTTCAAAAGATGGGGTACATGTTGATCCGAGGAAGAATGAAGCAGTGATGAATTAGCATGCACTGAAGACAATGACAGAAGTGAGGAGTTTTTTAGGTCTGGCAAGATATTATAGAAGATTCATTGAAGGATTTTCTATAATAGCTGCGCCGATGAGCAAGCTATTGAGGAAGAATCAGAAATTTATTTAGAGTGAGGAATGTTAGAAAAGCTTTGAGGAGCATAAGCGCAGATTAACAAGTGCTCCAGTTTTGATTTTGCCTACTGGAGATGAGGGTTATACAGTGTATAGTGATGCTTTAAGAAAAGGTTTAGCTTGTGTGTTGAATCAGGGAGACAGGGTGATAGCTTACGCTTCACGGTAACTGAAGCCATATGAGTTGAATTATCCGACCCATGATTTGGAATTGGCAGCAGTGATTTTTGCCTTGAAGATTTGGAGGTATTATCTGTATGGAGTTCAAACGAAGATTTTTACAGATCATAAAAGTCTCAAATATCTATCGAGTCAGAAAGAATTGAATTTGAGACAGAGAAGGTGGATTGAGTTGCTTACGGATTATGATTTATTGATTGATTACCATCCAGGAAAGGTAAATGTAGTGGTTGATGCCTTGAGTAGGAAATCATTGATAGCCCATGATCAGGCAGTGTATCTGCCTTTATTGGAAGAGATGGCTAAGCTTAGGATAAGCTTAAAACAGGAGGAATCCGAGTGTATAGTTGCTACTTTCAAAGTGAGACCTATACTCAGGGAGAAAGTAAAGGACTTACAGGCACAAGATACAGATTTGAGCAAGCTTCAAAAAGAAATTAAGAATGACAAGAAGTCTGAAGTGGTAATAAGGGACAATGGACTCATGACTGTCAAAAATAGGCTTTGTATCCCGAATGTTAAGGAGGTGAAGGATGAGATACTGGATGAGGCATACAATGCGCCTTATGCTATGCACCCAGGTAGCAACAGGATGTACAAAGATTTGAAAGAGCATTTCTAGTGGAAAGGTATGAAAAGGGATGTAGCAGAATATGCAAGTAAGTGTCTAGTGTGTCAGCAAGTCAAGGCTGAACACCAGATGCCTTCAGGAAAGTTAAGACCACTATCTATTCCTGAATGGAAGTGGCAAAGGGTGACTATGGACTTTCTAATGGATTTGCCAAAAACCTGTAGGAAGCATAATTCCGTATGGGTTATTGATGATCGGTTGACAAAGTCAGCTCATTTTCTGACAATCAAACAAACTGATTCCCTGCATGTGCTAGCAAAGAAGTATATTGATGAGATAGTGAGACTGCATGGGATTTCAGATTCTATAGTTTCGACAGAGATCCTCGGATTACTTCAAGATTCTGAGGAAGCTTGCAAGAAGCTTTGGGAACTAAGTTGAATTTTAGCACTGCTTTTCACCCCCAGACAGATGGTCAATATGAGAGGACCATTCAAAGCCTTAACGGAATGCTCAGGGCATGTGTGATGGACTTTAAAGGAGCTTGGGATGGGCATTTGCCGTTCTATGAATTTGCCTACAATAATTCGTACCATTCGAACATCCAGATGGCCCCGTATGAGGCATTGTACGGAAGGAGGTGTAGAACTCCAATATGTTGGGATGAAAAAGGAGAAAGGAAACTAATAGGACCATAATTGATTCAGATGAAAATGGACAAGGTCAATTTAGTTAAGCAACAGCTTGAGGCAACTCAGGATAGAATGAAGAGCTATATTGATGCACACCGAAAGGAGATGGAGTATGAAGTTGGTGAGAAAGTTTTTCTTAAAACATCTCCTTGGAAAGGAGTCATGAGGTTTAGCAAGAAAGGCAAGTTGAGCCTGAGATATGTGGTTCCTTATGAAGTTTTTGAGAGGATTGGACCGCTAGCTTATAGGTTGGCGTTGCCACAGGAATTGTCTCAGATATATGATGTTTTTCATGTTTCCATGTTGAGGAGGTACAGGTCAGATCCATCCCACATCATTCAGACCACTGAGGTTCAGTTGAGGGATGATTTGAGTTATAAGGAGATTCTAGTGGAGATTTTGGACACCAAAGAGAAGGTCCTCAGGAACATAACATTTCAGTTAATCAAAGTCCTATGGAGGAATCATTCTGCAGAAGAGGCTACGTGGGAGCCATCGGAAACCATGAAGGCTAAGTATCCACGCCTCTTCGATGACTCAGGTAATAATTTCGAGGACGAAATTCTTTTAAGAGGGGGAAAAATGTTGGCCACTAAAATTTTTTATTTTTATTTTTATTATTATTAAGCATGAATGAATTTAATTTTGTGGTCTAGTTAGATAAATCATTTTATTTGGGGTTTAATTATTATGTCAAGTTTGGGAGGATTTATTTCATGGATTGATGAAATTAAAGTGTTAATGTTGTAAGGTGCATAAGGGTAAAATTGGAAGATCACTTAAGGTTAAAAGATAAAAGGCTTATATTAGAGGGCAAAAGGGACATTTTGTGATTATTAAGAGTGTAGAAAAAGAAAAATTATGAGTGAGAAGAGGGAAAGAAAGAGTGTCATGGAAGGAAAGGAAGAAAAGAGAAAAGTTAGGGTTTTTGGAAATTCTTGAAGAATTTGAAGACTTTGAGGCTAAAACAAGTAAGTATGAGCATTAACCCTTCTTGATTATTAGATGAAGAATTTTTAGGGTTGTTTAGAAGTGAAAATAAAGTGAATATGTGTAGGAAGTTGTTGATGAATGATTATGTAAATGTTGTGTTTGGTTAATGATCAAAAACTAGATTATGAATTGTTGTGAATGATATTGGACTGGAATTATGCTGAAAATGAAGTAGAAGAGATGTGTTAGTGATAAGATGGGTTATATGTGAAAGGTGGGAAGTAAGAAGATGGAAAATGTCCTAAAACACATTCTCGGAATGGGTTTCTGGACATTTTCGCCGTGATGAACTTTTAGGTTTTGCCGCGGTAACACAAAACATGTTCTAAAAGTTATTTTCTAGACAATTTGCTGTGGCAAACTTCATTTTGCCGCGACAAACTTGGTGTTTTCCATAGCAAACTTTCCAGCACAAAACATGCTTTGGTATTTTGGGCATAACTTTTGGTGTAGTTCTCCAAATTGACTGATTTTTAATGGATGGAAGTTGAGAATAGAATGTTGTTTTAATATAAAAGCAGCCCGAAGATTTTTGGGGAATAACTTTTAGAGTACTGAACCAAATGGAATGATTTTGGTGTCATTAGAAACTTAAGACAATGGGGAATATTTTCTAGAAGAAAGAGTTATCAAATGTATTTTCTGAGGGTTCTCAAATTGGAATTCCTATTGAAATTGGGATTTTGTTATTGTTAAAGGAAATCAAGAAGGTGATCAAGAGAGGCAAGAGGAGAAAGAGGAAGGACATCCTAAAGACACTTTTATAAGTAAGGATTTCAAGGTGGGTTACACTTTTATAATTAAGTAATAAGCCCCTAATGTTTCTTCAAAACCAAGAAAGTTTTAAAATGTTTTAAAATGTGTTATAAATGTTTCGTTAAGGCTATTTGAATGTTTTGATAATGTGCCACATGTTTGTGTATGAATTGTGTCATTAGTTTTTGAAATGAATGATGAAAATGATCTTTTGAAAGGATATTGATTTTTGAAATGATATTATGGTTATGAAATCAAGTTTCGAAAAAATGCCGTTGAGGCCATATGTTTACAAGTTGTGAAATGCATGATTATGTGGGATTGTGGTGGTCCCCTAAGTTAAGTCAAGTGAACTTTGGCAAAAGGCTTCTCCCACCTGCCTACTAGTGACATGGAGCTCCTTCATGGACTCCTATAAGTTCACGACTATGCAAGACCATTAAGTGGAATTGCGACAGTACGTTCTGTTCACAGCTACACAGAACCCTTATAGAAAATGTGTAGTACGTTCTGTTTTGGATCCACCCAAACCATTTTGATGTGCTTATATGCTGATAAGTTTATTGAATGCATGATTTGAATTGCTTAAAAAGTGTTTGATGATTTGAGAATTGAGAAATATGTGTTTATGATTCAATGTAAACTATTTCAACGTTTTTGTTTATTACTGGTTATAAAATTATTACCTACAAGATTTAAGCTCACCCCCTCCATCTTCCTTCCCATCTTTAGGCAATGAACGAGTTATCGAGTCATTGAGTCAAGAGTCAAGGCATCACTCCAGTTTGCATGTTTTGTTTTGATAGTTTTTGAAGTTAGATGTTTTAAAACAATGCTTTAGTCACATTCTGAGTGATTTTAGTTTTTATAAACTTTGTATTTTGGATTATAATGTGAGGGGGCTCGAAATGTCTACTAAAGCGTTGTAAAACTCTTACTTTTGATATTAATGAAATATATGTTGGTTTTGTACATGATTCTTCTTATGTTTTTGCGAAGTATTCGATTTTGGAAATAAGATTAAGATTTTGAGGGTTTATTTGTGTTTAGGTTCTTATCCTTTTTTCTTATTGGGTTGTACAAATGAATGGGTTGAAAGATTTTAAGTTTTCATGTAGTAAGATAGGATGTTTTGGGTTGAGGGTTCAGTCACAAAGGTTTTCGCTATGGCGTAGCCAAGAGTTCGTCGCGGTGTAATTCACCAGAAAGGTCAGTGAGGTTTACTCACATATGTTCTCCGCGGCAAGACCAAGAGGTCGCCTCGGAGAAAACAAAATTTCGGCTTGCTGTGGAATAGTTCAATATGTTCGCCATGGCGTAAAATTCTCGAAGGTTCCAGGGGATTTTCCAATAGGCGAAGCCTGCCTTTTCTTCCGAAGGAGTTTTCTTTCAAATTTCCAAATTCTAAGCCCTCCTCTATGCTCAAGCTTCACGATTCTAAGTACGATGTTGGGCTCCAGAAACGAGGTCCAACATATTGAATTACTGGGTCTAGAAGGTCCTAGGGTGGATTACTCTCTCTCGAGTTATAATCTTTAACCCTAATTTACAAACACTAATTTAGATTATGGAATTACAACCTCTCGATTCACAATTTACCCAAACCTAATTAGATCTTAATTTGTCCAATAACCTACCGGAAAACTATGCACGACCTTTCGTTACACAAATTTGCTGGTTTGATTCAATTCTTAATCTATTAAACTAAATAACTTTCGTTAATGTAATTTAATGATTTTCACTCAGTTCACCTTCTCAGTTTATTACCGAATTATGAAGTGTAGAAATCAAATCACAAATAACTCAATAAAAACCCAATCAATCAACTTTCATTAATATTAAAGACAAAATTCCCGAAGGTGAGTATAGATATATCTCAACATTCAACAAATATATTCTCAACAACTATCTCAATTCCATACATCAATAAAATTGAAAACAAAGTTGGAAAATGCGGTCGAAATGGATGGCAGAGGTACCAACGGTGGGAAACCTCCTGTTTTGGGAAGTACTTTGTGTAGGCTTCTTCTCCGTGTCTCTCTTCCTTCGTTTCCTTCCTCAATCTCTCAATAAAGCTCTCTAGGGCTTCGAAATTTAGTTGATGCAAAAATCTTCTCTTTTGTATTCATCATGTTCTTTAAATACCTTGGCATCCTTAAGGTTTGTCCGTGGTTGAAACGATCTAAAAAGTTCCTCAAAAATTGACGTTTTCAGATGTTTTCACATCGACGCAGGGCATCTACCCCTTTCTGTCATGAGTATGGCCCAAGTGCCACAATTATGGCCAAAATCTGACCTCTCTATCACTATCGTGGCCCAAGTGCCATGATCGTCGCCTGGGGTATAATGGCTCACATGTTTCTATCACGATCGTCGCCTATTGTTCCACAGTCATGGTTTCAGCCTGAAAGTTTCCGAAACTTCTTTGTTCTTCTTTGTTGGCCCCAAAACACTAAAAAACACATCAAGATACCTCAAAAGCATAACATTTAAACTCAAAGACTTATACTAATCCGTAAAAAACACTTAAACATATAAACTAGCACAATTCTAATCTAAACACATACTAAACACTCAAATTAACATTAAATACATAATAAATTAAATACTAAAACATGATGCAAATCACAACTATCAACATCTCCATAATTAAACGTTTGCTTATCTTCAAACAAACAAAACAACAAACATATAACAACACACAATGCACAATGCAGTAATGAGACAATGGTTTCAACTTCACAAAATAAATTTAATCTTAAACGCAATCATACAAGTTATATCAAATCATTAGCATGAAAAATCTATATCTAGGGGCTTTGAACTAAATATACAAATTAATTGAAATCCAAGTGTTAATTTATTTACCCTTTTTAGTTGCACACACACATTAATAATTCTTTGGTCCTTCAAACTCTGTCACTATTCCTAGGTATATTTTCATGAAAAGTCAAGCTTATTACAAGTCCCGTAGGTTTTTATTAAGAACATTTTTTGTTTTTATTTATTTAATTAAATAAGGGCTTAGTCTTTTACTCGAAGGCAAACATTGGTGATGAATGTCGATCTAGTTACTTGACTAAGTCATTTTTATTAAATAGCTTGGTTAAAATGTCATTATAGCTTTTTGACGCGAAGACGCACATTTATGATGCGTGTCGACCCGATTATTCGGCTATATCACATTTTCAACTAGCTATTAACTCTATTCATAACCTAAAAGCTAGCAGAATAATGATTTGTCAAATTTGTTTTTGCCTACCTTGTTATTTTAGCAACTCGTTTTCATGAAAAATGCTAGTAAAGCTACTTAAGTTGAAAGACCTCAAATTATGAATGAATGTGACAATTTATAGGGTGCTAAACTGGCACTAATCCTAATTAAGCTGTATATTTATCCAAAGATCCCAATTCACTAATTTTGCGAGCTAATGATTATTCACAACCTAATAGAATATGTTCAAAATTAAATAAATGTCAATCCATCTAAGTCAATGGCACATTCAAACAATTCACAAAATGCAACCTAACACTATCATACCATATGCAAAATCACATACAAAATAAAACACATAACCCTCCCCACATTTGAACAACACATTGTCCTCAATATGAGAAGGGAGAAAACAAAAATATAAAGGACAAGAAAAATATAAAATTAAAGTAACAGAAAATAAATAAAAATAAAACTAAAGATAAAAATGAAGACTAATTTGAAAAATAAAATTAGGTTAGACACAAAACTTATGTAAATGGAAGTGGTGATGGTGTTGGAAGTGGTAATTGAATGCCCTGAGCCTCGAAATACTACTGGATCCAACAGATATCCTGAATCTGGCGTCTTTGTGTCCGAGCCATGTCCTTCATCATTCTAATGTTCTCCGCAAATTCCTTGTTGGTTTGGAGATTGCATGCAGAACTTCCTTCCAACCTTGTTCTTCCTCTTCTTCTTCCTCTTAGACTCTTCACTGGTGGAACCCTCGTTTACTTGTTGAGGTGGCACTAAACTCGAGCTCGCCTAACTGGCCCTAATCTTTATATGTTTCTTTTGGCTAATATCCCTAAGTTCCATGTTTTGGGACTTAAGGATTTCAGCCCACCATAAATGGTGATGGTTTAGAAAGTCAAGGAGGTGAACAGTTAACCCACTATAGTCTACGCCATAATATTCAGCAATGATTGACACTGGGTAAGCCATTCCTAAATTGTTGCTTCTCTTACGCGGAGTCACAATAATAGCACTTAGCATACGTGTGGATGTGCACACTGGAATGTTATGGTTCATGCACTACAACATAAAGAATTCCTTTATAGAACACTTAATGGTTTTTGATTTGTCAATAACCAATTGACACATGAATTTGTGCAACAACAAGTGTTCAAGGGACCTTATTATGTTGTTATGAGCATTCTTCACATCAAATTGCTCTATTCCAGTTAGTTCATTCCAATATTGAGAAGGAGAAAACTTATCGTGCTGATCGTTGCTGGAGGATTTAGGAAATCCACACATATTGCACGTGATTTCTGCATTTAATTCATAATCTCTTCCTCTCAACCTAAACCACAATTCCTTGGGGTCCTTAGGTCATAAGTTAGTGAAATGAAAAATTCCAAAGTGAGCTCCTGATAGACAGGAAATTGGAAACATATAAATTGGGCCCACTGGATTCTTTCAGCTAAATTTTCTACCCTCTCACACAATTCTAGCCTATCGAGTGATTCAAAATCAAAATATTTGGGAACTACTATTTGTCTAGCATTTAGAGATCGGAAACGAGTACCTTCCTTCTCTGTATAGATTGGGAAGGGCGCTCTGAAGTTTGTTGCTCTATTTCTTCTCCCAATCCCGCAACTTGATTTCGTCCTGATTGCTCCCATCTAGCTGATTGTTTAATAGGCGGTATAATTCTTAGGAATTAGGTAGAATTTGGAAGAATTTTATAGGTTTATAATTTTTGGAGAGATGTGAAAGCGTATGTAGGATTGAAGTCTAGAGAGATAAAGTGAAAATGAAAATGAATAAAAAAGTGAAGTTAGAAATGAATATAGAGGTAGTTGGAGGGAAAAATGAATCCTCCCCTTCCTGCCCAGTCGCAGGCCATGATCTTGCCACGGTTGTGGCCTATCCACCAACTTTATTTTTCTTCTTTTGTTCTTTTCACAATCTTTTCAAATTCACTCTTTATTTCTTTTATGGCCCCTTTTTACCTCTCTTTACTTTCTTGATAAATCATCCACTTTATTCCAAAATCCTATTTCCTTGCATCACTTCTTTTAGCATCAGTAGCTCGACGCTCTGTTAAGGCACACGGTGGTTCAAATAGTGTAGTCATTAATCTCAAATTTGTACTTGAGCTACCATACTACTATTTCTACCTTCCTTATGACTCTCCTTTCCTTACCTTCTTCTACGTGAGCACTTCTTCCTAAATACATCCCTAAGATCCCCGATATCCTCCCATTCTCCTTGAGGTTCAGGTTCCTTGCTATCTGTTGGGGGTAAAGGAGATCTGTAGTCTTTTTTAGAAACCTTGAAGGTTAATTGCTGCTTTCTTATTCTCAGAGTTAATTTGCCCCCATCAACGTCAATGATTGAACGAGCAGTGCTAAGAACGATAGGCCAAGAACTATCAGGGTTTCCACATCTTCTCCAATGTCCAATATATAGAAGTTTGTATGAAAGGTATATTTATCAACTTTTACTTTCACATCCTTTATAATCTGCTTCGGTTGATGAATTGTTTTGTTGTCTGTCTTTACCAGCATCTTGGTGGGTACTAACTCTCTTAACCCCAATTTCTGACTAAAGGTGTAGGGCATCATGTTTATATTCACTCCCAAATTGGTGAATGCCCTATCTATAATGATTCTATTGATACTGTAGGGGATGAAAAAGTCCTCTGGGCTCTCCTTCTTCTATGCAATGTTGGGGTTCTCCTCCGATGTTCACTCCTTAACCTTTGTCTTGATGAATTCCTTCAATGTAATCTTTGTTTGTAGTTAATTTGTCACTTCCTCGACCTTGTTTAATTTAATCTCCTTTAAGTTCCTCGTAACCCTTTTTGTAAAAAACTCCCGCTGAGCAAAAATAGGGAATGGAAGTACAGGTCGATTTTCCTTAATTGGCTCAATTATGGGCTCACTTGGAAGGAATTCTTTAACTACTAGACCTTCTCCTTTATCCCCTTCTTCCTTCACCTGCTCAGGTTCCTTATCCTGGGTCTGACAATAGCCATGAGACTTACCTTCGGATTAGACTCGATATTGTTAGGAAGGGTTCCTACATTTCGAGAAGACATTCCCTCTACTAGTTGGCCCATTTGGACTTCCAAATTATATAAAGACGAGGCATAGTTCTTCGTTACTTGCTCAAATTTGCTTTCGAGTCTCCTTTGTGCATAGCTTGCTTTATTTTGTTAGAAGCCCAATTGTCCTTGAGGCTTTAATTGTCCTCCAGGATTGATTGACCAGAAGAAGTTAGGGTGATTCTTCCATCCAGGTTTGTAGATGTTGCCGTAGGGATTGTTGCCCCCCTCCTTGTCCATATTGTGCTCCCATGTAATTTACTTGCCCTTGATTGTCTTCCTTCATCAAATAACAGTCCATGGTATTATGATCTAACTGTCCACAGAGCTCACACTTTAGTTATACCGCCTTTACCGAAGCTGAGGATGAAGCCTTCATTCTATTGAGCTATTGCGTTAAGTTTTCGATCTTCGCTTGCGTCCTTTATCATCTTATCGATTGCAACGATTCCTTTTTGGTATCTAAAGGTAGCAGGTTACCTACCCTTCTCGTTCGTCCACAAATAACTGTTGCTCGCCATCTCCTCAATTAACTCCTCTGCTTTATCAACTTTCTTTCTCATCAAGGATCCTCTTAAAGCTGCATCAATTCTGCCTCTTGTCGATAGGTTCACTCCAATGTAGAAGGTTTACAATAGGAATTCCCTGGGTAGGTTGTGGTGTGGGCACTTCCTTTGAAAATATTTATATCTTACCTATGCTGCGTAGATTGATTCCCCATCACCTGGCTGGAAATTGGTGATTTCCTTAATGATCTTCGTGATCTTGGTTAAAGGGAAATATTTATCTAAGAAAGCACGAACCAGCTAATCTTACTTTGTAATGTTGGCTGGCTAAGTGAATGCTACTAAGCCTTTGCTCTGTCTCTAAGGGTAAAAGGGAACAGTCTGATTCGGACCGCATATTTTGACATCTGATGATACCAAAAAGTATCACAAAGTTTAAGGACATTCACAATGTGTGCATTGGGGTCCTCATTCGCCAATCCATAAAATTGCACATTATACTAAAGCATATTAAGAAGGGCTAGTTTAATCTCGAATGAGGCTACTTAAACAGGCAGCTTAGCCACTCCTTGATTCACCACATTGAACCCTAACCTCATGAAGTCCATCAGGGTCCTATGTTGCGGTCTTTGATCGCTTCGTGATCCATGTTGTGTTGAAACTTGCCAGCCATTGTTGATTTCTCAATCTCTTCTTCTCGTCAAGCTTTCCTAAGGGTGTTCTAGTCGAGTGATATCCAAGTATAAAGTTTCAGCCGTACGACTCGAACCTCTCGTGACTCTTGTGTTCATACAAGAGCACAAATTCTAAAATAATACGAAAGAACAAAAACAAAATTAAAAACTAATCTAATGCCTTAATTTATAGAAGTAAATTATCGCCTCCCTAGTAATGGTGCCAAAAAATTGATCGCAGGTTCTTATATGACAAAGTTTTAATATTTTTAACCTCAATAATATTGCAAGCGCACGATTCGTTCGCATAGTACTTAAGATGTCAATCCCACGAGGAGAAATAATCTAATCCCAAAATCTAAGACTTAAACTCAAATTCTCAATAATTCAAAATAAATAACTAAGCTAGAGAATTATTAAATAAAACAATCAATGTCAAGAATTAAATTCAAAATTATAAACAAGATAGAAATTGCACAACCAAATCAAGAATCAACCTAGGAACTACCAATTGAGAGAAATGGGATTTTAATCCAACCTTAACGAAACCTAATTGATTATAAAGTTATTGAATTATCTAGTCTAGATGATCCTAGGGTGGATTATTCTCTCTCGAATTATAATCTTTAATCCTAACTTATAAACCCTAATTTAGATTATAGAATTGCAACTTCTCGATTCACAATTTACCTAAAACCTAAATTAGATCTAAATTCGTCCAATAACCTACCAAAAACCTATGCATGACCTCTCGTTATACAATTTTACTGGTTTGATTCAATTATTAATCTATTAAACTACCTAACTCTCGTTAGCAAAATTTAATGATTTTCACTTGGTACACCATCTCAGTTTGTTACTAAATTATGAAGTGCAAAAACCAAATCACAAATAACTCAATAAAAATGCAATCAATCAACTTTCGTTAATATTAAAGACAAAATTCCCGAAGGTGAGTATAGGCATATCTCAACAATCAACGAATCTATTCTCAACAACTATCTCAATTTTATACATCAATAAAATTGAAAACAAAGTTGGAAAATAATTTCAGAACAAATGGCGGAGGTAGCAATGGTAGGAAACCTCCTAATTCGGGAAGTACTTTGTGTTCGTAAGGCTACATGCACTAAGTTTTACTATTTATAATCTTGGTAAATTTTGCAAGCACACAGGTCGTTTGCGTAGTATTTAAGGTGTCGATCGCAAGAAGAAGTTTAATCTAGTCCTAAAGTCTAAGGTCGTAGTAAAATTGTAATAATTCAAATTAAGTAACTAATGCAGAAAATACATCAATCAACAATTAATTCAAGAATTGAGTTGCAGAAATCTAATTAAGGAACAAATCACTCAAACCAATCCAAATCCTACCTAGAAATTACCAAGTGAGAGAAAGGAGATTTTGATCTGAAATTAACAAAAACTAATTAACTGTGAAATTATCAATTTAATGGGTCTAGACAGTCCTAGGGTGAATTACTCTCTCTCGAGTTATAATTCTTAACCCCAATTGATAATCCCTAATTTAAATTATGGAAATTGCGATCTCTCGATTCACTATTGGCTTAAAACCTAAATTAGTTCTAAATTGTTTACTAACCTACCAGGAACCTAAGCTCGATCTCTCGTTACACGATTCTATCTGTTTAATTTAATCCTTTACCTATCAATTTGGGCTAACGATAATTCACCTAACTCTCGTTAGCCCAAATTGATTATTTTCACTTAGCTCACCCTATCAGTCTATTGCCAAGTTATTAAGAACAAGAATTAAATCACAGATAAATCAATAAAAAACAATCAATCACAATTTCATTAATCTAAAAAATCGAAATCCAAAGGTGAGTATAAACATAACTCAACATTCAACACAATGTATTCTTGACACCTATTTCAATTCTATATATAAATAAAACTGAAATAATCGAAAATATGTCGGTAACGAAGTTAGGGAGGCGGCGACAGTAGGAAACCTCCTGTTCTGGGAAGTACGTCACGTCAAGCTCTTCTCCATGTTTCTCTTCCTTTGTCTCCTTCCTCAATCTCTTAATTTCTCTTTAGGTATTTTTTAAAGTTGGGAAACGTGAGTGCTTTTTTTTTCAGACTCTCCACAGCTGCGTCAATAGACCCTCATTAATCAGACATGTTAGTATAATTAGTAAAAGCCAGTCTGATTAGTGAAGCAACGTCATTTTATGATAAAACTGAGACAATGTTGTTTCAACAAAACTAAGACAATCACACCCCACTGTCGTTCTCAATCTGTAACCTAAATTCCTAATTTTTCTCTCACTCACCTTGACATCATTGTCCATATGCTTCAATAACATATTTCATCTAAACAATTTTTTTCCTAATAGATGAGAGCTTTCAAAAAAATGACTACTTAGACCAAATCATGGACTTCATTCCAGTTATGAAAAGTATTTGTTTAAAGGATTTTACAAATAGCGGAACTTGAGTAAAAAATACTAATGAAGTCAGGTTTTAGTTAGCAGTAAAGATAACTAAGAAATCACAAGAAGCTCCAATACTCATTTTACACACTTTTGATGCTTAAGAACTTGAACTTTTCGATCCAATATCCTCTATGTTTTATATTGTTTGTTTCATTGGCCCTCTACAACTACATCTCAATCAAATGCAGTAAAGTGTTCTAGGATCAATTGGATGTAATTTATGGAAAGAAGAACCTGAGTGTCTTCAATGTCTTGATTCTAAGAAACCTTACTCAGTGCTTTATGTAAATTTTAGCAACAAACAGTGTTGACAACTAAAGAATTAATCAAATTCAGGATGGGACTGATGAAAAACAACTACCCATTTCTATAGATAATAAGGTCTGATATGGTAGCTGGTGGTTTTGTAATATCACCTCCAAAATTCAGTAAAGAAACAAAAGTGAGGGGGTTCACAACTAGTTAGTTTCCACACACTACAAGAAAATTAGTAATTAGCGATGGAAAATTACTGATAGAAATGGAACTGTAGCAAATTACTGAAGAAAAATCATGTATCATAGGTAAAATTATCAAGAAATTTTCATTTTGAGATAAAAAATATTCGTCGATAAATATAGAGGAGAATTATTCTGACAAATGTTTTGACAAAATATAGCAACGGTAAAAATTTTCGTTGGTAAAGAAGGTAAGAATGCTTAGCAGAATAAATAAGTTTTAGGTTTACTGAAGGAATAATTTCTGTTGGTAAATTTCATTGATAAATTATAAAGGTAAATGTTGTCATTTGCTTCAGATTCAGTGTTTTAAATAAAACAAAAATGATGTGACGTCTTTTTCATTTAACCTAAAACTACCGCAGCGTCCTCCCCCTCCCCCATTTCCCCTCCTCCATTCTAGTTAATTTTTTTCTTCTCTTCTGTCATAGTCATCCTCATCGTCTGACCGTTCCTACTCATTATCCCACTACGCATCCTCAGCGTGCCACCGTCCTCCTCTCTACTGCTACCGAAGGCCACCGTGATATGAGGATATGCATCTTTAATTGTTATATGTAGATAGGTTAGTTTACAATAGTCACAGAATTCTAAGTTAGCCACAGAAATTTTGATGGGAACATGACTACCGTTGTTCTTTTCAATTCAGGGCAATGGGCTTCTTTATATAACCTGTAGAACTATTTTTATGTTGTTCTTAAGGTATACATTGGTGTTTCACATCCCATTTGTTTTTTTCAAATCTAGAATGAAAAATGTAGAACTACTACGTTTGGTGTATTATGTTTTCCTCATTTAAGTATTTAGGGACAAAGGTTATAGTGTTACAATATTTGATATATAGACTTGTGGAGTCACTCTCTATATTTATGGGAACATATTTTCCTTTTTTAATAACTATTTACTATTTTGTTTGATATATTTTGATTATAATTAATTACTAATGGTTAATATAGAGAGTATGAAATTTATATATGAGATAGTGGTGGTCATTTTCAAACTAGAAAGGGAAAAGAAACTAAATTAAGTTATAATCTTGCATTATGTAACTTTAAATGCTGCTTGATCAAATATTCAAATGAGTATAACTCATTCTGTTTACACAGTAAGGCCATATCCTTGTTTTTCACATGTTAAAACTAGAATATAATATGTTCATTCAACTCAAAATTTGACTATTGGCCAGTTATATTTGCACAAATGATTAGTAAATAGGTAAAGCAAATAAAAAGATTTGTTTTGTGTTTCTCATTTGAAATTATTCATGGAGAAAAATACATTGAATAAATGATATATTAAATGCATTATGACTTAGTGCATATTGTTATTAGAGACCTAAATTGATTTAAGGATTTAAAATGGAAACCAAGTAAGAGAACATATAGAAAAAGGACAATTTACTCTAAAGAAATAGTTTTGATGGTATAGTAAAGTTATTGGGGAAGCATGACTTATCATGCACTATACTCATACTAAAGTAAGTTATTTTGACAATTTTATGAAATTGTAGATATTGTCTTATTTTTGTTTAATCTAAGAAGAAAGTTTGATTGGTGGAAGGTTATGAAGAAGATAATTTAATAGATTTTATAATATAATTTCAAAAAAATGAGAAAAATGCTAATATTCTTTTTTGCAGGTCTTATTTTATGTTAAAGAGCATCGCTTATCCTTCTTCTTTGTAGTTTGTAGTTGTCCGTCCATCCAGGTAAGTAGTCTAACTAATGTCTACCAAATGAGTAGTTTTAATAATACATTAATTATATACGTTTGAGTTTTGTGTGAATGCAAATTAAGGAGGTCGTGATTTTGAGTTGTTGTTTAGAATATTCTTATAATCATTGATGAGTTTTTATGTTCCTTTTTAATAGTTTAAATATTTATGTTTAGGTTATGTTTGAATCATTGATGAGTAGATGTACGATTAAATAATTATTTTCCATATATTGAATGAGTTTGAGATCTTAAGGATGATTTAAGGCATATAGGTTGGAAATCTGTGACGTAGCTCCCATGAGGCTTATCAGTGAAAAATTTCACTAACCTAGGAGTCATAGCGAGAACTTGCTTTCTTTATTCACGAGTGTAAATAATGCCACGTACCATAGTATTAAAATCAATTGTAGGTGATTAATTCAAACATAAATACTTTAACTTTAATGTGATTAATTAGTTTCTTAGTATTAACACAAGAAATTCATAAGTTTAAAAGATATGACAGTTTTTTGCATAATAAACCCCTAGGATGGTATTAGACTGGAAACCCATGATGCAGCTCCCATGAGATTTATTGGTGAAAATTTCCACTAGCTTAGGAGTCACAACAAGAACTTACTTTCTTGATTCACAGGTGTAAATAATGCCATATACCATAGTATTGAAATCAATTGTAGGTGATTAATTCAATTGATTAATACTTCAACTTCAAGATGATTAATTCAAACTTAGTATTTAACACAAGAAATACATAGGTTTAATAGACATGATAGTTCTTTATATAATAAACCCTTAGGACAGTATATAAGCTAGAAACACGTGATGCAGGTCCTATGAGGCTTATCAGTGAAAAATTCCACGAGCCTAGGAACTATAGTGAGAACTTGCTTTCTTAATTCACAGGTGTAAATAATGCCACGTACCATAGTATTGCAATCAATTGTAGGTGATTAATTTAATTGATTAATACTTCAACTTCAATGTGATTATTTCAAACTTAGTATTTAACACAAGAAATTCATAGGTTTAACAGACATGACATTTCTTTGCATAATAAACCCTTAGGACAATATATAGGCTAGAAACTCGTGATGCAGCTCCCTTGAGGCTTATCGGTGAAAAATTCCAATAGCCTAAGAGTCACAATGAGAACTTGCTTTCTTAATTCACAGGTGTAAATAATGCCACATGCCATAGTATTGAAATCAATGGTATGTGATTAATTCAATTGATTAATACTTACGGGATCTTGTGTAAAATTTAAATGTTTTGTAAACTTAAGGGATATGAAAGATACTAACTATGAAATCACTTTTTCAAATTAACAGTTTTGCATAAATGAGTAATGTTGATAGATCTTAGATGTATAGACTATTAACACCTGATGATTTCATTAGTCTTGAGTTTGTTAAGGGAGTTGAAGATTTTATTCATTATGCATGTTCTTAACCTACATATATGGATGGCCCAAAGATCAGATGTCTATATAAAAAGTACAAATATATTCGTTTCCTTCATATTGATAAAGTGAATGGCCATTTCTTAAGAAAAGGGTTTTTCCAAATTATTTTGAGTGGACACGACATGGGGAGTCATTGATTTGTAGTACCTTAAGTGGTAATGAAGTAAACTCGTCAATAAATGTGGATAAGTTTAAGGGGGATTGGATTTAGAACAAATAATGTGGATGCATGATAAGTGTTAATTGCATCATGTTTTAGGCTTAGTTTGATATGTATTTAATGGTTAATTCAATCATTTAGTATGTGTTTAGGTTAGAATAGTATTAGTTTGTTAATTATTTGTGTTTTAAGCGTTTTATGGGTTACTACAAGTCTTTGAACTCAATTATTATGTTTTTTTAGGTACCTTGATGTGTTTACTAGTGTTTTAAGGTCAACATCAAAGAATGAAGAAGTTTTGAAGACATTTGGGCTGAAACAATGGCCCACGATCGTGACACAATAGGCCACGATTATGACAGAAGCACTGGAATTAGCCTACGATGGTGACAGAAGCCCAGGATATGGCCCACGATTGTGGCCTGATAGTGCACGATTGTGACATAAAAGCTTGATATAGGCCACAGTCATGACCTAGATCTGGCAGACGCACAGCCACTCCCAAACTTCGCGTTTTGAGGGATTTTGTGGACCTTTCGCACCCCAAAAAAGCCCTAGTCCAACCCTAAACACAAAAAAAACATAAATAGAGCAAGTAGAACAAAAAAAGGGAGATTTCAGTATCAACTACATCCCAAAAACCCTAGAGAGCTCTATCGAGAGATTGAGAAAGGAGATGAAGGAAGAGAAAAACGAAGACGAAGCCTGTAACACATCACTACCATAGGACATATTCTTGAAATTCTTGAGAATATCCGAGCACATACCTTACTAAAATGGCATGTTAGAGCAGCTACATTCACTTACTATGGCATCATGCACATTAGAAGTAATCATTAAAAAAAACTTATCTCATTTCATTAACAAAACATTTTACACTGTTATTTCATTACAAACTGTTCATATATTCACATTACAGAAACCATCTATGATCATATTGTTTTGAACAAAAGATTCTACATGAAATGAAATCTATTCAATGTATGCTATCTAAAATCTTCAGATGACAGCTGACCAAACCTTTGAGCCATATCTTGATCCAAAACGGACAGTTCTAAACTTCAGTTAGCTTACTCTACTAGCAAGGTCTCCTCCCAGTACCTAAAAATGAACATTGCAATTTTGATGAGTTTTGCGAACTCAGTAAGTGGACCATCATTGATGTGTTCACTTAAAACAGAACACATATATATCAATGAATAACATTCAACTTAATCAAAGTAACGCTTCATTCAGAGCTATAACTCATATTCTACAATTTGCATCATAATAAAAGAAGCATTTAAAATTACGATCACTTTTTAATTCATTCCAAAAGTACATTCTGAATGTAAGAATATCATTTAATCATTTCGAAACACAACACTCATTTATGACAATTCTTCATATCACCATCAAAGTAATAAGCATTTCTCAATATCAACACAATATAGTTCAACATTCATTTGCAATCAATATCATGAACACATTTAGAGATAAAAATGCAAAAGCAAATGAGATTCGTTCCATTTTAACTTTGTTGTGACCGAGTGCCTATTTCACTGTCCCATATCTGTTGTAGATATCAGGCTCTTTTTAGTACTGTCCTGTATCCGTTGTGGATACCAGGCTCATTAATCGTTGAGCCTGAGGCTCTCATGCGCATAACTAAACTTAAAGCTCTTTTCACGTTGGCTACTCCAGTCACAACTCCTTTATATGAACATGCATCATGTAATGGAGTAACATAGTTCACATAATATATCATCAATCACTTTCAGTCAATGAGCACATTCAATTTTTGCAGTTCATCAGATCTAAGTCTGACATTCAATAAATAATGTCAAATAACACTTATTCAGTTAAATTCATCCAAATTATCGCAATCAAACTAGTAATAGTTCATTATGTCAAAATTAAACAAGAGCAATTCAAGCATAGTGAGATACATCTAAGTCAATTCATGATACATATAACTCAAATAGAAAAAAAACACATATAATTGAGTTGACACATCTAAGTTAACTCACAGTAAACTCCAAATAGCTATTGCCTCAATGTGTCGGCAATGTCTGGATGGTGTCTATCTACGTGTGCCTCTAAATCAAACAATACACATATGTACACATTACTAATAGATCAATCAAATGAATGCTCAAAGTTACACATGTATATGTATCAGGTTTAATGTATGCTCAATTGATTATTCCGGGTATGAAATCTTATTCACAAATCATACTTATACATTCATTATAGTTTGTGCATCATCTAGTTTGCAGTTACGTTTATGCCTTAATAGAATTGACCATTCTTAATTTATCACTCACATATTTATCACTCTTTTTCATAGGATTATACACTCACACAATTTCCTAGTCCTCATTCAATCATTCCCAATTCATCACTTACATACTTTGAATCACATTGTATTCATAAGAACATCTTTATATCATTATCAAATCAGATTTTTCACTTATCCTTGAACATTTTTCATGATAAAAAATCTACTTATAATACATACACAATTGGTACTTTACATCTGAAATTTTAGCAAGCTAAATCTATACATTTACCAAAATTCTTCCAGCAACATATACTCATACATTCACCTAATTCTTATTCATAAATACCCTATGTTTTCAATGCTTATTCTTCCATACCTTATACACATTTCTCATGTTCTTAAGATCATGTTTTCACTAAAAGAACTCATTTATTCCTTAAACAAATCAAAATTTCTAGATTTGAACTCAACCTCATCAAAACAGTCCGTTCTTTAGGTTATGACTTCAGTTAACTACATCTATTTATCAAGATATCTTCTACCCAAACGGTTTTATAGAGGCATTAATAAGACATCAATAATCATTTTTCTTGTTTTATAGTTTGATTAATTGGTGCCCTAAAGTCCCCAAAAATTAGGAAATAATATAAGGTTTTTGTATAGGGGTCTATTATAGGCAGTATTAGGAAAACAAGTATAACTCAAGCTCTAATTACTATTTTATCAAGGCACTTTCACAGAGGTCAAGATAAGATCTATATCTATAGCTTTCTTTCTTTGATTTTCTTCAAATTAATTCCCTAAAGATATGTAAAAGAGGTCGAAAGAGGAAGATGAAATTGAAACCAAAATTTCGACCTACAACTCTAATTTTCCAGATTTTTCTCAAGACAGATTTTCGGGTCAGCTTTTCATAGCCCTTTTCACATATAAAATGAGGTATTTAGGTAATAAATTCTTCTAAAATGTTTTTCCTATATGTCTTAAGTTTCTAAAGACATCAATTTCATGCAGTTTTGTTCAGTATTTTGTGAGTTATGCCTAAAATACTACAGACTGTTCTCACACCGTGACATCACCCAGTACTCAACTTCAAGCAAAATTTCTAAACCATTAGAGATAGAATTCAAATTCTATTCCTTCACAACACTTTTATCCATATGTCTCTATTTTAATCTGAATTAAAAATCATCCTGTTTGGATATCTAAAGATCAAGATATGGCTAAAATACTGATGCATATTGAGTGGAAACTCTATAGCTAACATATTCTAGCACACCTTGAACACATTTATCACAACTAATCCATCCTTAAACCATCACCGAAATCTTATTATTAAAGCAAACCATAAATAAAAACATTTTACTTACTTGTTTAGCTCAAAACCTCCTTAATATTCAAGTTAATTATCCCTTCAATTAAGCAAGGACAAGGTATATTCCAAGAACAAGATGAAGACAACTGGATTTTGGAGTGGCAAGGTGTAAGATTTTGGGAAAAACTCAAAGTGCAAGGGTTATGTGTGTGAGTCGGTGGTGAGGAAGATAAAGAGGGTAAATGTAACAAGAACAAAAGCAAAATAGTCTTTCAAGTGTGGGAAAATCGTGGGTGTAGGTGTATGGTGAGAATATGGACACTTGACATGACACTTGTCATACTAAGATCCAAGCCATATGTCTCTTCCTTCAACTACCCATTGGCACTTAATGTTTGGTCTATTTGTCACTCAAATATACCAACATTTTTCACTCATTTATTCTAGCCATTTGTCCCCTAATTAGCTAGCCATTTGTCACTCATTTCCAGTGCCACGTGTTACCATTTCGTTAAGGTTGGATTAAAATCCCCTTTCTCTCAATTGGTAGTTTATAGTATGGTTCTTTAGTTAGTTGTGCAATTGCTATCTTGTCTATAATTTTGAATTTAATTCTTGACGTTAACTGCTTCATTAAATAATTTTCTGTCTTAGTTGTTTATTTTGAATTATTGTGAATTTGAGTTAAGCCTTAGATTTTAGGATTAGATTATTCCTCCTCGTGGGATCGACACCTTAGGTACTATACGAATGACCCGTGCACTTGTGGTATTATTGAGGTTAAGAATATTAGAACTTTTTCATATCAGAAACTTGCGATCAAGTTTTTGGTGTTGTTTTCGGGGAGGTGATTAGTTTAATTCTTTAGTCTAAAGTTTTTTCACTTTCTTTTGTTTTAAATAATAATTGAAAAATAAAAGAAGAAGAAGTTTGGGGCTTAAAGAAGAGACACATCAAGAGATCTTAGAGTGAGAGTGAGACATCTGAAGAGCTAGATGCTAATAAGAAATGGAAAGAACGATGATGGATGATAGATATTATAGAGAGCAAGGAATTTTTGTGAATTACAATAAGGCACAGTATGGTTGTGGAAGTAATGATCTTTGTTGGAATATATACACTCTATGGTTACAGAATCACCCAAATTTCTATTGGTCTAACAAGGTAAAGACTTACTTAGGACATCAAGACCTACTAGGAATTCAGCAACATGAATCCAATTCATAGGATTCTAAATTAATAAGATCCTAGATAAGCTCACAGACATGGAAGAGGGCCAAAAGAGACTAGAAGAGCAAATTAAGTAAGTAATGGAAAATCATGCCGCATCTATTCACAATCTGGAGATTCAAGACAGCTTTCTCATGAATTTTGTAAGAGAAGTGTGGAAGACTCTCTGAAAGATATGGAATTACATCAACAAGATCAGTATGAGGCTATCACACTTAAGAATGGTGAAGAGCTAAAAGAACTAGTGGAACACCAAGTTGAACCCACCTTATTGAAGACCAAAAGACGAAGAAAGAAATTGAAGAAAAGAAAGCCAACCCTTCCTTTTATTCACCTATTTTTGATATACCATGTGTGAACAACGAAAAATATATGGTAGATATCCATGAAAAGAACCTTATCCTTTGGATTAATGATAACCAGGTGGCATTCAACATAAATAATGTATTAAGGAATCCAAAGGAGAGTAGCTCATTCAGGATAACTGATGTGCTCGAATCTTTTAAAAAACAAGAGGACGAAGAGTAGAAGACAACAGACATCAATTTTGAAGAAGCTATGAAAGTCTTTATTCATAAAGCAAAAGAAGCAGAGCAGACGAAGGTGATTACTCAAGAAATAGAGAAACTCACCTTCTTACGGGAAAAACTATAGGAGTTGATGGAAGATTCAGGGAGTTTTGTTATTCCCTATTTTATTGACAGTTTGTTAGAAAAAGGACATTACTGAACTTAATTGGTTTTCTAAACTTTATTAATATTGTCCTTCTGATCATTTTTCAATTTGTAGCTTACTCACAGGCTACAAAATTGATATTAAACGAGAAGGGTGGAAGCAAACTGCTCATAATTGTTCCTGACTGAGTTTTAAAGGATGAAGGTCAAGCTAATGACCATAAATTAGCACGTTTAGTAGTTAGGTTTAAATTATTGCGTAGTTCGATTTATTTCAAATTTCAAAATAAGTTCTAAATAATTTGGAATGTTTTGGAGTGCTAACTCTCTTACTTTTTTTCTAAGCAAGTATAAGATATCATAGTAATCATAGGCATCAAGCACAAGTGATCTCCGCCTCCATCACCATCAGCACCTTAATCAACATGACAGTTTCGTATTCTAACCCTTTCTTTTCATTTTTGTTAGTATTTTCTTCTTATGTTTTTCGTATATTGTGTTTTATTTCCCCTAGTGTTTGTGTACCCTTCTCACATTGAGGACAATGTGTTGTTCAAGTATGGGGAGGGTTGTGTGTTTTTACCTTAAGTGTGAATTTTGCATATTATATGATAGTTTGTTTAGGTTGCATGATGTGAATTACGTGAATGGGTCAATTGCTAAGACTTAACGGGATAGATTTAGCCTTAAACATTACTTTTTAGGTTGTGAAGATTTATTAGCTTATGAAATTAGTGAACTAAGTTACCTAGGGCTAAATATGCTGGTTAATTAGGATACGATGTTAGTCCATTCATCCTAGGAATTTGCCATACTCATTTATAATTTTAGGCCAATCAAATAAATGGCATTATTGGTACATTTTCATGAAAATGATTAGCTAAAGCAAATAAGGTAGGGAAAATTTAGTGTAAAAAAAAAGTTGTATAATTTTTACTAAAATAACTATTTTGCTGGCTTTCGAGTTATGAATAAAGCTAGTAGTCAGTTGAGAATGTGATGTACCTAAGTAACTGGATCGACACGTGTCACAAAAGTGTGCCTTCATGTAAAAAGTCTATAATGACATTCCAACCAAGCAGCTTAATAACAACAAGACTTAGTTGAGTAACCGGATCGACATTCATCATAAATGTTTGCCTCCAAATAAAAGACTAGGGTCATGTCCTTAAAGAAAAATCAATAAAAAGAATGTTTTCAAATAAAAACCCACCAAACTTGTTAGTAGGTTAATTTTTGATGAAAACCTACTAAGGAATAGCTACACCTTTGTTTTAACTGAATGATTATCAATGTGTGTGTGCAAATGATAGGGGTGAATAGACTCAACATTAAAATTTTGATTAGTTTGTATATTGAGTCCAAGGTGCTTAGATGCGGATTTCACTTGTTAATAAGTAAGAATGACTTGAAGGATTGTGTTTATAGTTAAATTTGTTTCACTAAGTTGAAGTCATTGTCTCATTATTGCATTTGCGTGTTTTGTGTTTTCTTGTGTCATTTATTGTTTTGTTTGCTTGAGAATAGGAAAACGTTTAAGTATGTGGATGTGATAAGTGTGAATTGCATTGTGTTTTAGGGCTTAGTTTTATATGTATTTAATGGTTAATTCAATCATTTAGTATGTGTTTAGGTAAGAATTGTGTTAGTTTGTTAATTATTTATGTTTTAACTATTATATAGGTTAGTACAAGTCTTTGAGCTTAATTATTATGTTTTTTATGGTACCTTGATCTGTTTGTTAGTGTTTCAGGGTCAACATCAAAGAACGAAAAAGTTTCATAGACATTCAAGTCAAAACAACAGCCCACAATCATACTCAACAGGCACGATTATGACAGAAGCACTCCACGATCATGGCCCAAGCCCAGAACATGGCCCACGATCGTTGCATGAAGGGCCACGGTCGTGACTTGCATGGGGCAGACGTGCAGCCACTCCCAAACTTCACATTTCGAGGGATTTTTTGAACCTTTCAGGCCCCAAAAAAACCTAGTCCATCCCTAAATACAAAAGAACATGGATAGACCAAGTAGAACAGAAAAAGGGAGCTTTTGGTATCAGCCACATCCTGAAAATCCTAGAGAGCTCTATTGAGAGATTAAGGAAGGAGGTGAAGGAAGAGAAACGCGGAGATGAAGCCTACGTGAAGTACTTCTCGGAACAAGAGGTTTCTCATTGTTGCTGCCTCCATCAATCCATTCCATTTGTATTTTTTATTTTATTTCAATTTTATTGATGCATAGAATTGGGATAGTCGTCGAGAATAGGATTGTAGAATGTTGATATTTGTTTAAACTCACCTTCAGGAATTTTGTCTTTGAGATAAATGAAATTTGATTTATTGCATTTTTATTGAATTATTTGTGATTCAATTTTTGCACTTCATAATTTGGTAACAAACTAAGAGGGTGAACCAAGTGAAAATCATTAAATTGCACTAACTAGAGTTATGTAATTTAATAGATTAAGAATTGAATCAAACTGGTAAAATTGTGTAACAAGAGATCGTGCATAGGTTTCCAGTAGGTTATTGGACAAATTCAGATCTAATTTAGGTTTTGGTTAAAATGTGAATCAAGAAGTTGCAATTTCATATTCTAGATTAGGGTTTATAAATTAGGGTTAAAGATTATAACCCGAGAGAGAGTAATCCACCCTAAGACCGTCTAGCCCTAATAATTCAATAACTTCATAATCAATTAGGTTTTAGTTAAGGTCAGATTAAAATCCCTTTTCTCTCAATTGATAGTTCCTAGGTTAATTCTTGAGTTGGTTGTGCAATTGTTATCTTGTCTATAATTTCGAATTTAATTCTTAACATTGATTACTTCATTGAATAATTTTCTACCTTAGTTGTTTATTTTGAATTATTACGAATTTGAGTTAAGCCTTAAATTTTAGTATTAGATTATTCCTCCTCGTGAGATAGACACCTTAGGTACTATGCGAACAACCTATACGCTTGCAATATTATCGAGGTTAAAAATATTAAAACTTTTTCATATCAGAAACCTACAATCAGTGCAACTGAAAATCCTTACATGCAAATGATTTGTAACGCAGTCGATTATACCTTTCAAGAAAATATAAAAAATCTTGAAGAAGAACCAAACCCACATGTAAAGCAATTTTTTGGCTTTCTACAGTCAGCTAACGAAGAATTATGGCCAAATTGTGAGACAATGGCTCAATTGTCTTCAACTACTTGAATATTGAACATAAAGTCTGAAGGGCATATTTATGATCACAGTTTTGATAAAATTCTTGGATGGTATAATGAATCATTGCCTCCTGATCATACAATGGTTGATAGTTTTTATGATATGAAGAAACTTATTAGGGGTCTTGGTTTGCCTGTTGAAAAAATTGATTGTTGCAAATTAGGATGTGTGTTGTATTGGGCAGATGATGTGGAATTACAAGAGTGCCAATTTTGTATTCAATCTAGGTTCAAGCCTAGAAAGTGTTCTATGAAATAGAAATTAGTACCTTGGAAGTGGATGTATTATTTCCCGCTAACTCCAAGACTCCAAAGACTATATGCTTCTGATGTTACTGCTTCTCACATAAGATGGCATAATGGACACAAACAGGAAGATGGAATAATGAGTCATCCATTGGATACACTAGCATGGAAACATTTCAAACATTTTAATAATGCCCATTATGAGTTTGCAACTGAAAGTTTAATTGTTAGGATGGGATTGTCGATGGATGACTCCAACCTTTTGTTCAATTTGACCAATAATATTCATCATGGCTAATCATTATTACTCCTTATAATTTGCCTCCATAGATGTGTATGAATGATGCATATATGTTCTTGATAGTGATTGTTTTTGGGCCTACGAATCCAAAGCATAAAATTGAGATATTCTTACAACCATTGATATCTGAATTGTAGCATCTTTGGGAATATGGTGTGGAGACATATGATGTGTCTCTAAAAAAAAATTTTATGTTGAGAGCATCTTTGATATGGACTATTAGTGATTTTTCAGCATATACTATTTTGTCTGGATGTAGCATAGCAGAGAAATTGGCTTGTCCTTATTATGGAAATGATTCTGATGCCTTTTATCTTCCAAACGGGGGCAAAATATATTGGTTTGATAAGCATAGTAAATTTCTTCCTCAAGATCATCCATTTAAACACAATAAATAAAAGTTCATTAAGAATAGGATGGTAAAAATAACTCCTCCCCCTCACAAAGCTAGTGAAGATATATTACAAGAGATTAATGAATTGGGGTTGGTAAAAGTTACAGAATTTGAAGCTGATGAAGTTAATACAAGCATTAGTAAAAACTTTGGTTAGAGAAAACAAAGCATCTTTTGGGATTTTCCATATTGGATAACTAATTTGATACGTCATAATCTAGATGTGATGCATATTGAAAAAATACTTTTTACAATTTGTTCAATACCATAATGAACATTAAAAGGAGGACAAAAGACAATGCAAAATCACGAGATGATTTGAAACTTTTTTGTAGAAGGAATGAGTTAGATAAAGATCTTTATACTGGTAAATATCTGAATGCAAGTTACACTTTGGACAAAAACAAAAGGAAATTTTGTGTGAATGGTTGAAAATTCTAAAGTTTCCCGATGATTATGTTTCAAACTTGGCAAGGTGTATGGATATGAGGAAGTACAAATTATTTGGGATGAAAAGTCATAATTGTTATGTGTTTATGCAAAGGCTAATTCTAATTGCATTTCAAGAGTTACTACTGAATAAGGTTTGGGAAGTTATAATAGAATTAAGTTTGTTTTTCAAAAACTTAACGTCATCTGAAATAAAGTTGACTGAAATGAAAAAACTAGAAAGGGAAATTCTAGTAATTTTATGCAAATTAAACCGATTTTCCCTCCAAGCTTCTTTGACTGTATGGAGCATTTACCTATGCATTTAGCACATGAGGCTAAACTTGCTGATCCAGTTCAATATCGATGCATGTATTCATTTGAGAGGTAATTATAGTAAATATTTAAATTAAAGTAATAACATGTTTTAATAACAGAATTGTAATAACCCTATTCTCTAATTTAGGAACTTGCATCACTTGAAGAAAAATGTCAAAAATAAGGCTGCAGTTGAAGGTTAGATATGTAATGCTTATTTAATAGAGGAAGTAAGTACATTTTGTTCACATTGTTTTGAGCCGCATCTGCACTTAAGAGAAAGAAAAGTTCCTCGTAATGACGATGAGGGAGGAATAAGTGATGCTGATGGTAACTTACCCTTTTTCACATATCTTGGATGATCATATGGATGCTCAACAATAAGAATGTTAATAGAGGAAGAAATACAGGCTGCCTATAGTTACATTTTATTAAACTGTCAAGAGGTTCAACCTTTCATGCAGTAAGTTGAAGTTGATTTTGAAATTGATTATTTGGTGTTTTAAATTCAGTTTTATTCACAATTGAAATACATAATAATGTTTTTGGATTATTCAAGGAATGGTTACTCGAGCTAATGCCCAAGAAAATATGGGATGATATTAATAAAGAAGTTAGAAGATACTTTCCTTGATGGTTCGAGAAATATGTAAGTTTTCACTTATAATTATTGAAATGATTGAATTATAAGATTAAAGTGTTCAAATGACATTATACTACTTAATATGATAATTTCTTTTATGTAGGCCATAAAAAATCCAATAGAGAACAAGTTCATATGTGATCTTGCGAAAGGACCTTTGCGAACTATTAAATCATATCTAATATATTTCGTTAATGGATATAAATATCAATAGAATATCATGGTCATAGCATGGCAACAGTAAGTAGTGGAGTTTGCATACAGGGAGAATTGATGGATTACTATGGTAAAATTATTGAGATACTTGAAATTGAATATCTTGCATTGCCAATAAAGCAGAGTGGGATATTTAAGTATGACTGGTTTAATCCAACTCTTAATGTTGGTACAAAAGTACATAGCAGATACAATCTAGTTGAAATCAACCAATGAAGAAGATTTAGATAATTTGAACTTTTCTTGTTGACGATGTAAGTGATCTAGGTGTATTATGTACTTTTTCTTAGCTTACAACGAAATAATTCAGATTGGTTGTCCGTTTGTAAAGTTAAACCTAGACATGTTTTTGAATCACATGGAAAAGGAGAACAGAGAATTGAAAGTGAAGTAAAAGTGAAGCGTTTTAGGAATATGTTTATGAAATAAGTGCATCTATTACATATGATGAAAATCAACCTTTGAAATTTCATCTGGAGAGGATGAGAAGGGCGAGAGATCTGAAGAGGAGCCTGAGTTTTATTCTAATTCTTTATAAAAAGAAGATGATGATGATTTTGGTTTACAATTAAGTACTGATAGTGATTAATTTGTCTTTGTAATAGAATATTATATTTAATAAATCAATTATTGAATCAACAATATATTGTTATCTATTGAATTAATACTATTATATCTCTGAAATATTCAATAAAATATGAAATTTAGGTTAAAATATACCACCAAAGAGAAAATAGGATATGATATGACCAAGGTTTAGACCACGATTTGGAGCCAGTTACTTTTTAGGTAAAGCATCAAATTTCGTACTTGCTACTACACCATCTACCACCCCTATACCGACAGAGATATTAGGGTTAAATGATGCAGATGGAGGCAACCTCCAGCCTATAGTTTAAGAAGTTGATGGAAGAAATTACATCACAATTGTCAACAATCTGTAAGTGAAAATACATGAAACACCACATGTTTATAATTAGGTTATAGGCGCAAATTTAAAAATGATATAAAAAAATTTTATAATAGGTTGATTTCGTCTAGATCATGCTCAAGAAACATGACATCCAAATTTAAAGAGAATATTGATCTTGAGGATTATATATGGAAGAATATCTCTCAAGCGACAAAGGATTTTTACTATCAGGAGTTTGAGGTATAAAAAAAATTATTTTTTAATTAATTTTTATACAGTAGTTAGATAAATATTGTAGGTTATAAGTACTTATCGTATTTTTTCCATTTTTTCAGAAAGAATTGATTTGAGATTCTAAATTTGTCGCAGTTATTTATAAAGTATGGGAGAGACAAGCTCATACACGTTATAGAGAATTTGTTGATGCAATACACAAGACTGATGTATGACCTCCTTATATTTATAAACAAATATGGAGTCATTGGCAACAATATTGGACATCACCTGAGGCAGTGTTCATTTCAGAGCTTAATTCTACCAACAGACATGGAGGATCGGGGGGAGAGAGTCTTCTCAAACACACTGGAGGATCTATTACCCACCACGAGCATGCAGAGAGACTTGTAAGTATCTACACTTTACACTTATATTATGCTTTTTTTACTTTGATGTATTTCATTTTAATTGATATTTGAATTTTGGAATGAAAATATGTGTATTATAGAGAATTATAATGTTATAAATGTCTGGTGTCATATATGGTTGTGTTATTAAATTACTTTCTTTGTTCAACAGGGGGTAAATATCATAAAAATAGAGGAAATTTTGTCGAAATTTTTGTAAATTATAGTTCACTTATAACATTTTATTCTGGTGCAGGAAAGGTCCATGGGCAGGAAGCCCACACTCTATCAACTCTTTTTGCACACTCAAACTAAGAAGCATGGCAGTGTGACTTTCGTCAACACCAGATGTAGGAAACCACTACAAGAAAATCACGTAGTAGCGTCGGAATATTTCCGACGGAAATCAGTCCATCGCAACTTACTGACATAATGTAAATATTCCGCCGGCAAATACAGTGATTTACCGAAGAAAAATACATCCGTCAGAAATACTGTAGGAAAAACTTTCACGCAAAATCTCCGACGAAAAATAGCGATGCTACGGGAATTGTTCCGGTAATTTAATTGCTTCGCCGATTTACTGATGGGAATCTTACCATCGGTATTTAGCTTTCATTTACTGATGGACGTACATTCCGTCGCCATATCTAGAAGTAATTTACCAATGGACAGGCATTTCCATTGGTAAATTGTTTACAGACGTCGTCGTGTCGATTAAGACAAGACGATACACCGACGGCATAAAGTTTCCGTCGGTAATTGTCGGCATCTTCGTCCACCATTCATTGAGATAACCCTAGTATACCGATGGAATGTTTAATTTCCATCGGTAACTGTTTTCATGAACAAAGATTACCGACGGAAATAATATTCCGTCGGTACACTTGCTAACAGTTACAGACAGAATGTCGTCTGCCCGTCGGTAACTGTCGGCAGAAAACCTAGTTTTGTCGACGGAATGATTGTTCCGTTGGTATTTGAGTTTCAACCGTAATAAAATGCCGCGCTTTTACCGACGGAATGGTCTTGTCCGTTGGTAACTGTCGGCGAACATGTCCTCTGGAAACCTAGATTACCGACGGAATGTTGTATTCTGTTGGTAATCCAGCGCTTATAAGTCTCGCACCGACCCCCTCCCCTCCCCTCGCGCCTTCATTTCTCTTATTTCCTTACAGTCCAGAGTTTTCTAACTCCTTCTCTCGCTTTTTTCGATCGTGTTTCGATTATTGTCTTACTCATCGTGTGTTGTTTGAAGTAAACTCTCTTATAAGTGTATTATTTATGATATTTGAAATGTTTAGTGTTAAACGTGAATGTTTAGTTAGGTTGAGATTATACATATTGCGTATGAAGTGTTCGATAAAATGCCTTTTATGATATTTGAAATGTTTTTTGTAATTTTTGTCTTAATTTAAGAATTTGAATATGTAATTTTGATAAAATGTTTAGTGCGAAGTTTTAATTTATCAAATTTAACATTTAATTGTGAAT
>JANQBM010000220.1:14708546-14724669 GCA_025594535.1 Erythroxylum domingense | reverse complement strand
GTAATTTGAAATGGGCCCAAGTGGCTAATAAAAGTTCGGTTGATTACATTGTTTGTATCAAATGATTATTAAACAAAATGTAACATTTTGGTTATTGATTTTCTGTTCTTTATATTTATGGTTTAAAAAAAAGATATACCAACTGTTTCATTGTTTAGTGATGTGGCACACCACCCTCGTGGGGCACGGACTCGGATATCACCGTCGATATCGGGTTCGGGTCTAACGGGAGTGGGGTGTTACAATTTCATCTCTTAGAAGAAAAGATTATAGACCCGTCCTTGTTTTTAACTAAACAAGAATTTTGATTAAAGGATAATTCAAAACCAGAATCACATAATTGACTTATACTGATTAGATTATGCTTTAAACCATCAACTAGCAGAACACTATCAATAGACGAAAAGGAATCTTTACCAATTTTGTCGATCACAATTATTTTTCCTTGCTGGTTATCTCCAAAAGTTACTAATCCTCCTTGTTTATGATTTAGGTCTAGGAATATAAACCTTTTGCCCGTCATGTGTCGCAAGCAGCCACTATTTAAGTACCATTGATGGTGGTTGTTTCTTCCAAGTAAAGAGATCTGCAGTATATACTATATATTTCTTAGGTACCCATATTTTTTTGGGTCCTTTAGGGTTAGTCTTATAATTATTATGAGAATAATAAGAAGAATATTGTTTCTTTTTCTTTCTATTAGGAACTAAATTCCTATTACGAAGAACATTTCTATTATGAGTTGCATTTCTACCAAAAAAGCCTAAACCACTTTTATCATCCGGATGCCTTCAACTTCCAATCATATCATTCGTCCTTTTTATACTCTATAGATTTTAATAAATCTATTAAAAGAACATTAATCCTTTGTTTTAACTGATTAATCCCATCAGATCTATCTATAGTTACTTTCTTTTTCATATCTTCTACTTGTTTCTTAAGGCAAACGTTTTCTTTTTCTAAGATTTTTTGTTTTCAGAATTTTCAACAAATTTCTTTTTAAAGAATCTATATTGTTTTAGAATAGCACGTGAATCTTCTAACAATTCTAAATAGGCATGCTGAAGATCATTACAGTTAGAGATTACCTCATCATCGCTTTCACCTTTAGCTACTAAGCATATGTTCGCTTGTTCTAATGATTTTGAGTTAGATTTAGATCTAGACGACTATAGATCTTCCCATGTTGCCATCGTGCCTTTTTTTTCCTTAACTTTTCTTATGTTTTCTTTTGAGCAAGGGGCATTCAAACTTGTAATGTCCTAGTTTATTACACTCATAGTAGACGATAAAGCTTTTCTCCTTCTTTTAATCATCTTTGCTAATCTTTATTAAAGGGCATTCTTTGTTTCCCTTTGCTTTCTTTTTCTACATCCTTCTAATTTTTCTTGAAATGAAAGATAGTTCATCTTCATCTTCACTTAAATCTTGGTCAGATTCACTGGAATCATCATTATTGATTTCTTCAATCTTTAATGTTTGGAAGATGTGCTTCTATTTTTCTGCATTTTTTTATTCTTCTTACTAGCCTTTAATGCAATAAATTTGTCCCTTCTGGGTTTATCTTCTACATCAAACTCTACTTCATAGATTAGCAATTCATCTAACTTTAGATTGCTTAAATCCTTGACTTCTTATATTGCTGTTACTTTGAGTCTCCATCTTTTTGGAAGACTTCTAAGGATCCTTCTGACATGATTTTGACTATCGTAGATTCTCCCCAGAGCTTTAAGTCCATTAATGATTGTTTGGAATCGTCTGAACATTTGATCAATAAACTCATCATCTTTCATCTTGAACAGCCCATACTGATGAACAAGAATACCAATCTTAGATTCTTTCACCTAGTTTATGCCTTCATGTGCTATGTCTAATGGGTCCCACATTTCCTTTGCAGATTCGAATCCATAAACCTTATCATATTCACTTCTACTTAAAGCACAACTTAAAAAGAACTTGGCCTTAAAATTTAATTGAACATGAGCTTTCTAATTAGCTGACCATTAGTCACGAGAGATGCTTTTCCCTTCATAGTTTGTTGGGATATATGGAACACTTTTAATGATATCCTAAAAATCAATGTGTGTGGATTCTATGAAGAGCCGTATTCTGTCCTTCCAATAATGATAGTCTTCACCATTAAATGTAGGAGGTCTTATGACTGAGGCACCTTTAGCTATAAAAACATATGATTCAACCATAGATCTTTGTCCTCACTTTGTAACAGTGTTTCTTTGAAACTTTGCTATAATACCAACTGAAGTAAATCACTTGTTGTTATAGAAATCACGTATAATTTGTAAAATACATAAGAAGGGGGTTGAATTGTGTTAAATCATTGAATTATGTTAAATCGTCTAAAATAGTAATCTTTGAAAAACTTCTTGATTTTCTTGAAGGATTCAGACGATTACAAAACAACACACTTATTTTCTTTGAGTAATGCAACAGTGGAAATAATATCTATTCTTCTAACAATAAGAAATTAAGAAGAAAAGGGTTAGAGAATATGACATCATGATTTATACTGGTTCACCCGTAATCTTTAGGTTATGTCCAGTCCTCAAAATTTATCTGAGAATTCACTATCTCTTACAAATTTACAAGTATTATTTCTCACTTTCAGAGCCTCTTCAGGTCTCTTTCATAAAATATTCTTTATCTGCTATCTTAGCCTCTTCAAGCTCTAGCCTTCCCTTTCACTAGAAAATATATTGTTTGAGTTTTCTAAACTCACGTTACAGGTGTTCTTGATCCCTCTTCTTCCTTCTTTTCACTCAGGATATTTTTACAGTATACTTACTTGATCACATAATTATTTTGTGTGAGTAGAGAGTTGAGAGTTGAAAATTCAAAGTTGTGTGTTTTGCCCATGACTACAACTGATATTTATAGTCTAACTCTCCAACGGTCTTCTTGAGAAAACTGCTTGTAGAATCTCCAAAAATCAATTATTAGTTGAGTCTTCTAACCAACTCTAACTAACTAACTGACTGACATTGTAGATTATTCTTCGATTACATCGTCTTGATTTAATTTGAATGCTTCATCTTATGTCTTCGCTTCGTCTTACGACTTTGCTTCATCTTATGACTTCAATTTGTCTTACGACTTCACTTTGTCTTGTAACCTCATTTCGTCTTATGATTTCACTTTAGACATGTGACTTCTTCTGATCGACTTTGTCTTAGTTATGTGACTTCATTTGGTCAACTTCGTCTTGTCTTAAATATCATTTTGATTTGATGATTTGTGCCATTTACATTTATCTGCACACTTAACAAACTCATCAAAACAGTTCACACGCTTTTTTTGATTATTATTTGATTTTCATCAAAATAAATTAAAAAAGTGAAGTCTTCTTGACTTAACGTATTTTCATGAGAATGATTAGCTAAAGCAATAAGGTAGGCAAAATTTTATGTTAAAAAAGAAAAAAGTTTGTATAAATTTTAACTAAAATAACTATTTCACTAGCTTTTGGGATATGAATAGAGCTAGTAGTCAATTGAGAATGTGATGTAGCTGAGTAACCGGATTGACACTATCACAAATGTGTGTCTTCGTGTAAAAAGGTTATAATGACATTCCAACCAAGCAACTTAATAACAACATGATTTAGTTGAGTAGCCGGATCAACAATCATCACAATTTTTTGCCTCTAAGTAAAAACACTAGGTTTATGTCCTTAAAGAAAAATCAAGAAAAGAATGTTTTCAATTAAAAACCTACCACACTTATCAATCGCTTTCTTTTTCATAAAAACCTACTTAAGAATAGCTACATTTTATGTTTAGATAAAATGATTATCAATGTGTGTGTGCAAGTGATAGAGGCAAATAAACTTAACATTAAATTTTTGATTAGTTTATATAATTAGTCCAAGGTGCTTAGATGTAGATTTTGCTTGTTAATAAGTTAAAATGAGTTGAAGGATTGTGTTTATAGTTAAATTTTTTTCGCTAAGTTGAAGTTGAAGCCATTGTCTCATTATTGCATATGCGTGTTTTGCGTTTTCTTTATTTGTTTGATTGCTTTCGTTTACTTGAGGACAAGAAAACATTTAAGTGGGGGATGCTGATAAATGTAAAATGCATCATGTTTTAAGGCATAGTATGATATGTGTTTAGTTATTAATTCAATCATTTTGTATATGTTTAAGTTAATATTGTTAGTTTGTTAATTATTTGTGTTTTAAATGTTTTATAGGTTAGTACAAGTCTTTGAGCTTAAATATTATGTTTTTGTGGTACTTTGATATTTTTGTTAGTGTTTTAGGGTCAACATTGAAGAACAGAGAAGTTTCAAAGATATTCCACGATCATGATAGAAGCATCAGAGTTGGCCTACGATCGTGGCCTATATGCCACGATTGTCACAAAATGCTTAGAAGTAGGCCATAATCATGGCCTACATTGGGCAGATGCACAGCCACTTCCAAAGTTTACGTTTCGAGGGATTTTTTGGATCTTTTGAACCCCAAAAAAAACTTAGTTTAACCCTAAACATAAAAGAACATAAATAAAACAACAACTTTTGCATCAGTCGCCATTGAGAAACCCTAGAGAGAGTTCATCGAGAGATTGAGAAGGAGAAGAAGGAAGAGAGATATGGAAAAGAAGCTAACACTAAGTACTTCCTAAAATAGGAGGTTTCCTGACATTGCTACCTCTATCATCCATTTAGATCTTGTTTTTAGTGAATTTTTAATTTTATTAATGTATAGAATTGGAATAACCATTCATGATAGGATTTTTTGAATTTTGAGGATGTCTAAACTCACCTTTGAGTTGTTTTTATCTTTGATTTAATAAAAATATATTTGTTTTATATTATTTGGATTCATTGTGATTGATTTCTAAGATTGCATAATTCGGTCATGGACTGAGAGAGTGAATCAAATAAAAAATGATTAAATTGGTTTGACAAGAGTTAGGTGATTTAATAAGAATGAAAAATTAATCAAATCGGTAATTGTGTGAAGAAAAAAGTGTCACATAGGTTCACGGTAGTTTATTGGAAAACTTCATATCCAATTAGGGTTTATATAGATTGTTAATCGAGAAATTGTAATTTTCCATAATCAGATTAGGGTTTATAATATAGGGTTAATGGTTATAATTTGAGAGGGAGTAATCAACTCTAGGATCGTCTAGGACCAATGATCCAATAATTCATAATATATTAGGTTAGTGTTCAAGATAGGTAAAAATTTCCCTTTCCTTTCTCTCAATTGGTAGTCCTTTAGGTCGATTCTTAAATGTGTGCATTGCAATTGCAATTTCTAATTTGCATTGAATTACTTTATTGAATTGCATTCTTGTTTAAGCTCCAATACATTTTGAATATTGCACATTGTTTTGGCCTTAAATTTTAGGATTATAACAACCCTCCTTGTGGGATCAACAACTTAGGCACTACACAAACGACCTGTATGCTTGCAGATTATCGAGGTTAAATATTAAAACTTAGACATATCTGAAAATCGCGATCATTAGGTAAACCTTTTAATCCATAAAAACTATTTAAGAACATAAAATTCTCAAAAAATAGTAGCTACCATCTTCCAAAGTGAGAGAATAATAAGGAGGAGCAAGAAGAGCAATCCAGAAATTCTAGATATCAAGTTTGAGTTCAAATTAAGTTCTTTCATTCTTACCTTTGTTTATTTCATTAAACTTGATGTGTAACTTGGATTTAAATATTTTATTCACTTTTATGATGCTCTAATTATCAGAGGATTTGTTCTTGAATTATTTTGTGATTGGATTGTTGTTGATTTCAATTCAATTTTCTAGTGTTATGATGTTTAGATTTTTTGATCATACATCGAGAGAGTGAGTTGAAAGTAATACAATTAGGTTGGGTAATGAGAGTTAGTGACCTAGTAAGTCTCCTAAATATCAAATTGGTAATTATATGAAGAGAGATCTCATGTAAGGACCCGATTATTCGATAGATCACTTAAGAACTAGTTAAAAACATTAGGTGGAATTCATGAATCGAGAGGTTGTAAAATCTAGAATTTCATAATTAATTAGAGCTAATCAATTAATGTTAATTGATTTGGTCTTGAGAAAGAGTACTCATTCCCTTGTAAGATCCAGAATCAGCAAATAATTGAATCAATAGCAGTTAGGGATCAAAATAAAAAATAGAATGAATCCTAAGCTTCATGCTTGATGTTCCGCCCATATTGTTGGTAGCTCATGATCTCGTCATTATGCTGGGGTGTCACTATTTTGATTGAAAAATCCACAAATTGGGCCAGGAAAAGTTGGAGGTGATAATAAGAGTGAGTGAAGTAAAAAAAATAAAGGAATTAGGGTATTCTAAAATTAAATTATGGGCTTTTACGATTTGACATACAATCGTGTATCAAACCTTGTAAGTCACATAATTTTATATTTTTTTGCAAACTTACATGATTTGGCACATTGGAATGTATCAAACCATGTAAGTTCGCAAACATGTGCAACTTCAATAATATATGAAAAAACGTTAAAAATTTCCGTTTAAAGTTATAAAACTTTTAACACGACTTTTAACACACATACCTTAACACTATAATCATGCACGATCTTATGAAGATGATAAATGTTGTATTTAAAACACATAAAAACTTATCCTAGAACACATTAAAACTTAAATAAGTCCTGGTCTACTTAGAAATAAGAATGAAATAACTTAAATTTTAAAATAAACCTAAACTAATTCATGGATTTCCTCCCTTGTAGCACTTATTTAATGTCATTATCTAGATGTAGCCTGCAAGTTTACTCTCTTCCTAGGTCTATGATAAGTGTGTTGCTTCCACCCATTTCCTTACATGGGAGTTTTGTAGCCTATAAGTAAGCTAACTATTGAAAGGTAATAACAATGACATAATTTATCAAATTAATAAATCTAATTGTCAGCATTAATGCCTTTTTCAATAACAAACTGTAAATGAAAAAGGGAATATTAAAACTCCCATAATCGTTAGTTGACTTGAATGGTTTATCATTGAGGAAGAGGGAACCCTCTGTACTTAAGGTCACTACTAATGCTTCACTAGTAGTTTCCTTATCTGGTTCCTCCACTAGTTTTTCCTCAACCATCCCTGATAAGGTTTCTTCTTTTTCTTGAATTGGGGTTCTAGCTTATCTTCTTCAATTATCTCTTGCCACTTCTCTACTTCTTCTTTTTGTATGGAGACATATTTATCTTCTTCTTCAAGAAGCTCTTTTTGGATTGTCCCTTCATTCATGAAGCCAACCCTTTTCTTTTCTTCACTCTCAAAGTCATATCAATTAACTTTCATTTCAGCTAAAAGTTCCATTATTTTGTTTGTAATACTCTCTTCCTTTCCCTCTTCCTCTTCTTCTTCTACTAGGAGCCCTTTTTGCTACTAAGGGTGATTGCCAATCAACATGCAGTAGGGTCTTTTGATCAAATGGGCAAGTTTTACAATTTATAAAAACCCTCAATATTTTCATAAGCATACGAGTCGTAGCGTAGTATATAAGGTGTTGATCCCACGAGGAATTAGTGAACTAATCAAATCCTAATTTGTCTAAGGCCTAAAAAAGTAATTAAAATGAAAATAAAAACTAAACAGAAAAGTAAACATTCGAATATAAAGTGATTGAAATGAGAATTCTAAATTAATGCAAAAAATCAAATTTGAGCACCACTAATTAACAATTGAACTTCAAGCAAAGATTATTAACAAATTAATAGAAAGGGGATTTATCCTATCATCAATGCTTACTTAGTCAATTTTGTGTTAATGCGATGTTGATTCTAAAATTTAAAGGGTCAATTAGTGTCCCTTGAGTTGCAATCACTAAGCCCAAATTCATGAACCCTAATTAAATTGAGTTATCGAACATATAATCTCTCGATTTACAAAATAACCCATAACCTAATCAGTTCTAAACATTTCAATAAACAACTAGGTCCTCACAAGAGATCTCTCTCAATGTAATTATCGATTTGATTATTTGTGTAGTCTATTAGATTGCTTAACTCTTATTAACAAAACTAATCATTTTGCATTTGGTTGACTCTCTTGATTTATTACCAAGCTTACAATTATAATAAATAATCATAATACCCAACATCATTAACAATAAAAGCAATTAGATTAACATTGAATTAAGTATAAATCTTTTGGATTGGAAAATAAAACATGCATCGATTTGCAAGAAACGGTAGATTTCAAAACTTTTAAGAAATCAAAATCTCAGCCAAAGCAATATATCCAAATCAACATGCATGGCTACGTATGATACGATATAAGGAAAAACATTTGCATAATCACAAGATGGAAAATATTACCGATTCCTTCACTACAGCTCTAACTCCTCGCTGTGCTATCCTATCCTTGGCAATTTATCCTCTCCTAGGTGATGCATCCTCTTCACCTTATTGTATCCTATTCTTGATATTATATCCTCAACCAATCTATTCTACCTCAAATAATCAAATCATTTTGCATTTGGTTGACTCTCTTGATTTATTACCAAGCTTACAATTATAATAAATAATCATAATACCCAACATCATTAACAATAAAAGCAATTAGATTAACATTGAATTAAGTATAAATCTTTTGGATCGGAAAATAAAACATGCATCGATTTGCAAGAAACGGCAGATTTCAAAACTTTTAAGAAATCAAAATCACAGCAAAAGCAATATATCCAAATCAACATGCATGGCTACGCATGATACAATATAAGGAAAAACATTTGCATAATCACAAGATGGAAAATATTACCGATTCCTTCACTACAACTTTAACTCGTCGCTGTGCTATCCTATCCTTGGCAATTTATCCTCTCCTAGGTGATGTATCCTCTTCACCTTATTGTATCCTATTCTTGATATTATATCCTCAACCAATCTATTCTACTACTTGTTCTTCTTGGACAACTTGGTTAAGAAGATCCTTTGGTGGGAAAGGAGAAGAAAACATTGAAGGAGATTTTTCTTGGAAGAAAATAGCCAAAAAAATGAGACACTCTCATGCAATTTTCAGCTTACCATGCAAGATACAGGAGAGAGAGTCAAAACAATGCAAGAACCCCTTTCTTACACCCTCTCAATTTCAGTTAACCTCAAAAGAAGGAAGAAATTTACATTAAATGCATCAATTCTTTTTCAATAAATCATAAAGAAGCCAATCAATGAGACTCTTCTCATTTGTTTTTAAGATGGCTATATAAAAAGACTATTAACTTAAATGTAACATATCAATTTCGGTTTTTAAAGATGAAAGAAGGAAGATGGTCCATCAAATGTACCTCTTTTTTCTATAATCTAATGAATGCTAATAGGTTACACGCTATCATTAGAAGACCACCATTAAACCATTTAATGATAAGGTTATTACTCTATTTAGTGATTATAAAGCATGTTAAAAAAACATCTTAAATATAGCAAACTAATGTTAAATGTGCTACTACACATTTACCCATTAAAATCAAAATTCCTTCTCCATTTATCTTTAATAACTTTGTTTTAATTTAATTAATCTAATTAATCAAATTAAACCAAAGCCTAGCCCATTTCTAAATGTTCATTTGGGCTTCTAATTAACCATTAATTAGTACAAGCCCAATATTTAATCATGGGCTTTAAAACCTAAATTTATATTTCTTACTTAGCTTGATAACCTTCCTTGAAGCCAAATGGGGAATCCTATTGGACTTAGATAATTTAAGCTCCAATAAGTCCATAATTAATTTAATCTCGTTATAATTAATTCTAGCTTATTAACTAAATATTGCTAGAACTCTCTAGATAAGTACTCACCATCTCGATCTAATCGAAGTTGTTTTAATGGCTTGCCTAACTGCTTCTTAACTTCATCTTTAAATTCTTTGAACTTTTCAAAGGATTCACTCTCTTTATGCATCAAATACAAATAGCCATGTCTTGACTAATCATCTATAAAGGTTATGAAGTATTCATAACCTACTCTAGCTTGTACATTCATGGGCCCTCACATATTAGTACTAGGTTCAACGTGGATTCAGATCTATTTCCTTTAGAAGTAAATAAGGCCTTAGTCATTTTTCCTTCAATACAAGATTCAAAGCTGGGTAATGGATCATTATCCAAGCCCATAAGGATCCCATCCATTACTAACTTGCCAAGTCTATCTGAATGATATGACCCATTCTTAAGTGCCACATATATTTTAAATTAATGCTAGAGACATTAGATTGTCTTAGTTTTATCAACTCTGTGGTGTTTAGTGAGCATGTCATAGGTTCTATAATGAACAATCCATATTTAATTATTGCATTACAAATAAAATCCTTATTCATATATATTGAAACAACCTTTTCAAAATACAAGGAACAACCAAATTTTGTTAGGCAAAAACATAATTCATGTTCCTTATAATCATTGGTATGTACTAAACATCCTCTAAATATAACCTATAACCACTAGGAAAATCCAAGATAACTACTCCTACTGATTCTGCTGAAACATAGGTTCCATCTACTATATTCACTTAAAACCGGCCTTTAGGTAGTTTTTTCCTTTACTAGAACCCCTGCAATGAATTGCAAACATGATTAGTGGCTCTTGAATCTAATATCCAAGAATCAGATAAATCTGCCACATTTCTAGTTCCTAACAAACTTAGGAAACCCATACTTTGTTTGCTTTTGAGGGACTTAAGGTTGACTGTACAGTTTCTTTTCTAGTGGCCTAATTCACCACAGTGGAAACACTTTCCCTTGGTGTCCGTGTTTGGCCTTCTTTTTCATGGGTTGGGCCTTGATCCCTGTTTGGGCCTTCTTTTCCTTGCCCTTACCTTTGGGCTTAAAAGATGATGCTACATTAGCTTCTGGCCTATAAGCCTTGATATTCAATATCTCCTCCGTACTCTAAAGGGTATTCATCAACTCACTAAAGGTGTTATCCTTGCTATTGAGCTCATGGTCAAACTTAAATTGCTAAAAAGAAGAGTTTAAGCTATTGATGATCATAATCCTCTGTGTGTCCGCATCCACATCTGCCCCAAGCATCTCAGTCTTAGTAACCGTAGAGATTACCTTAAACATGTAATCCCGCACTGGTTCACTAATTTTTTAACTGAGATTATGAAAAGTTTAGATGGCTTTCACTCTTACAAATCTGGTCCTCACATAAAACATCTCATGTAGGTGATGAACTATTGCATTAACAGTTTTCATACAAGCAATTTGCTTTGGCAACATGCCGCTGGCAGAAGCTAGAATATAACACTTAGTAGTCTTATCAACATTCTGCCAACACTCATGTTGTTGTACTTGCTCAGGAGTTGAATCCCCATCAGTGGTGTAGGATCATTTTTAGTTAATACCTATAAAATATGTTCATATTGAAGAACAATATCAAGGTTACGTCTCCATTCATTAAAATTCTCTTCGTTTTCTAATTTTTTATTTGTCAAGAGCAAAGTGAGTGGATTCATATTGTGGTTGATTATATTTGAAAATATAAATTATTAAAACATGATCATACTAGTCAACATAATTGGAACTTTGTATAAAATCATGATGCATGTATGCATGATGATAGATTTAAAAAAACTTAAAAGAAATAAAACTTTATACAATGGTTATCTTTCTTATCTATAACAGACTAAGTGACGGTGGGCCATCTTTTCTATCAAAAGAAAAACTGGGACCCTCCCACTAAAAAAAACTACCAAGCATCTTCATGCTTAACCTTTAAAGAAGATTCATAATTTGGTCCATACTTTTACAACAGAGCTATGGTGGGTAGGTTATTAATAAAACATGTTTGAGTGTGTAAGCATTTGATTCTTCCACTAAAGGTACTTGCAAACCATGCCTCGATAGGAGTTCACATTTGCTACTAATAAATGGACTTATACTTAAGGTGACACAAACCATATAAGATCTAAGATTCATGCCCTCTGGTGGGGATTTACACTTCACCACATGCAAATGGGCCATCATTTGGAGACCGTGGACTCTCATATGAGCATCCTCTTCCACTCAATCTTTTTGGCTTTAAAATTTAAATACCATCTTTTCTATATGCAATTTATTAAGCATCTTACATTGTTTCATTATATATCTCATGCATGATGAATGCATGGCAAAGCCTAGGGTTAGCAATTTTCTAAATGATATGCAATCACATAATATCAGATATTATTTGCATTCATTTATCCATTCATCACATGAGCTAATAAGCCACATTTAATTGTCCATCCCAGAAACATAAAAATAATTACATGCCTTTTAGGCTCAAAATATTTTTCGTGGACTTGTATCTTCCACTTCAAACTCTTCCCTCACATGACTCCACCCATTTGGTAAAAACTGTGTAATGGCTTTTCTTTTTCAAAAAAGTTTTGATTTTCATAAAAACGAATTTTCCACTTTAAAAATAAAAATTTCAGCAACTAGATTTTTATCAAATCCAAAACTTGTCTATATGAAACAAAAAATTCAGCACTTGTTTTCCATCAAAACTAAAACTTGTCCATATGCAACAAGAAAAATGGCACTTATTTTTTAATCAAAACCGAAACTTGTTGTGTTATAAAACCTAAAATTTGTCAACACAAAATTCCAACACTTTGGTTTTCTAACAACTGAAAATTTCCCAATGCACTTTAACCAAAACTTGATACGTTACCTCTTCATTTCTTCATTGATGGCTTCTTCATCTTCATCATTACATGATTTTGAACATTACATAATCAAAGAAAACATAAAGATGAAATCATGGAGGAAATATGATGATGATAGGCTAACCTCCCTGCTACAAACCAAATGAACAAAACTTACAAGATAACTATAGAATCTGTGGACAACCAAAAGAGAAAAACATACACCATATATATTTCTATCTCATAAAAATATGCAGCATGCAGAAAATGATTGCCAACCCATTTATAAAATATAGAAACCGAAATCATGCATAAAACAAATGCCTCTGACACCAATTGTTGGATCAAAAAATAAAACATGCATCGATTTAAAAGAAACAGTAGATTTCAAAACCTTTAAGAAATCAAAATTTCAATGGAAGCAATATATCCAAATCAACAGGCATAACTACATATGATACGGTATAAGGAAAAATATTTGTATAATCATAAGATGGAAAATATTACCTACTCCTTTGCTACAACTTTAATTCCTCGCTTCGCTATCTTATCCTTGGCAATGTAAACTCTCCTAGGTGATGTATCCTCTTCACCTTATTGTATCCTTTTATTGATATTGTATCCTTAACCAATCTATTCTACCACTTGTTCTTCTTGGACAACTTGGTTAACAAGATCCTTTAGTGGGAAAGGAGAAGAAAACTTTGAAGCAGATTTTCTTAGAAGAAAGTAGCCAAAAAAATGAGACACTCTCATGCAATTTTCAGCTTACCATGCAAGATAGGAGGGAGAGAGTCAAAACAATGCAAGAAACCTTTCTTATACCCTCTCAATTTCGGTTAATCTCAAAAGAAAGAAGAAATTTGCATCAAATGCATCACTTCTTTTTTAATCAATCGTAAAGAAGCGAATAAATGAGACTCTTCTCATTTTTCTTTAAGATGGCTATATAAGAAGACTATTAACCTAAATGTAACATACCAATTTCGGTTTTTAAAGATGAAAGAAGGAAGATGGTCTATAAAATGTACCTCTTTTTTCTTTAGTCCAATGAATGCTAATAGGTTACATGCTATCATTAAAACACCACCATTAAGCCATTTAATGATAAGGTTCTTACTCCATTTAATGACGATAAAGCATGTTAAAAAACATCTTAAATGTAGCAAACTATTGATAAATGTGCAGCTGCACATTTACCCACAAAAACCGAAATTCCATCTCCATTTATCTTTAATAACTTTGTTTTAATTTATTTAATCTAATTAATCAAATTAAACCAAAGCCTAGCCCATCTCTAACTGTTCATTTAGGCTTCTAATTAACTATTAATTAGTACAAGCTCAACATTTAATCATGGACTTTAAAACCTCCATTTATATTACTTACTTAGCTTTATAACCTTCCTTGAAGCCAAATGGGGAATATTATTGGACTTAGATAAATCAAGCTCCAATAAGCCCAAAATTAATTTAATCTCATTAGAATTAATTCTAGCTTATTAACTAAATGTGATTCCACTAAAGACAATTAGTTGAACTCTTGAATTACTAAATATTATGAGAACACATGTTTCAATATGTCCAATTGCAAACTCTAATATGAACCATATTATATCCATTCATACATTAAAGGGTAAAATCCTTATGTTGGTTTTTCCTTCTAGATCTCCCGTTTTACTCTATATAGTGTTTAACACACAAGATCTCATTTTGGTGTCAAGGCTTGATGGGTAGCTAGTCCATCAAACTATTGGTGCCAGTTTAATCACCAATCTCCATAAGACATCTAGAAGTGATGATATCACTATAAACTCTTTATTTGCGTGAATGTTCCCAGATACATGTTTCAATTAATAATTCCAATAAACAGACACTAGATTAATACTTTGTAAGAATCCGTTCCAACCATATCAAGAATATAATGAAACATATATGAGTTCATCGCCCTTCAAGATTGTGGTCCATAATAAATGTATGCTTAAGTTCTATGTTAAAAGATTAAAGTAACGGTCCACTTTATCCTTTATAAACGCATTTGATTCTATAATCATTTAATAGTGCTATTCTCGATAGTCAACTACTATCATAATATGAAACTCATAATTCCCTTGAAGAAAATTCTTTTACTTACAAAAAGATAAATCGCAACACTATAGTCTTAAACTATAATTTAGCTGTGAATCCATTATTTTAGATTTTTATAATATGCATATTTCCTATACATCTCTATGTATATGTATATTACTTACAAAAGAATCTTGATACCTTATGACTAGATATATAATGCTCATAAAAACCAAACTCTTTTGTTTTATTAATAATAAATATTTTCATTACAAAAGTAACTGGAAGAAAATTAAGTTATAAGTAAATACACTTGCTTTCTAAGGCATTATATTTACATAAATCCAAAAAAATCCCTAAAAAAAGATAAAACATCCTTAACCCAAGATTCATCATCATCAATTCCATCTCATACATTAAATGAATGAAATAAATGAAGAAAAGATAAATTAGAGGATTGAAGATTGAAGCAGCTGAAGCTCCACCTTCTTCTTTCTCTTCTTCTCTCTCTTCCTTCTTCATCTTCCTTACCTTTTTCCTAAAGTGGCAAATGGAGGCACTCTAAATTCGGTCATTCTTTTGTCTTTTATAGTCCTAGGGCTTTTTAGAGTAAAGACTAGGTATTACTTGGGACCAAATGTCTAAAATAACTAGTGAAAAATTGAGATTGAGAGGTCAGTTCGTGTCTATCATTGGGGGACCACAATCCTAGCTAGGTAAAAACCCTTAGGCCATATTCATGGCCCTGGGTCCTCTAATAGGCTTCCTCTAAATCTTCTTCATTCTTTGATATCTGATCTCAAATACTAACAAACATATTGAAGAACCTCAAACACACAAAATTAAAACTTAATAGCATGCTCTGACCCACTTAACACTCAAAACACAAATATCTAACCAACTAAAAAAATATTAAAAGTCCTACTAAAATATCATGCAACTTGCAACTATCATTTGCTTCAATAATAGTAGGTAAACTCCCTTATATCTCATTAGATATTATCTTCATTGACTAGTCCATCCGATTCGCCAAATTTTGTATATGAGACTCTATTTCTTGACTCCTCATGAATGATTCTTGAATAAAATCGATCATCATAGCTTCCAAAGTTGGCTTGTTAACTAGAGGTTCTTAGTGTTGTAAATATTCAGCTAAAGCATAATCGTTCCATCAATAGATGAAAGAGTTTCTCCACTTTGGAATGTAGTGGTTCCTGTATAGTACACCTTAACATTGATTGTACAAGTATGGTCACTCCTGCTAGAACCCCTCCCTGGGCGGGTCTACGGGACCGACATCCTACGTGACATCTGGACCCGTGGCCCACGGGGGAGGAATTCCCCACCAATGATACTTAAACGAACAGAATCATTTAATTTTACCTCCGAACAAAATAGAGATAAATCACAAATAAATATTTCAATA
>JANQBM010000220.1:14668473-14701333 GCA_025594535.1 Erythroxylum domingense | reverse complement strand
CTATTCACAACTGCATGAGCATGAGGTGTGGTAATTTACCACACCTGGACCCGATTCTCTGGTCCGACCCGTTCTCTGGAAACGGGATGTTACAGAATGAAAGATGAATGAATGATGTCCTCCGCCACCCTTCTTTGCAGCATACTCCTAAGTCTAGGGTTTCGTGCCCTTAACCTTTGCAGCTGTCACATAAAGGAAAAATGAAGGAAATGAAAGGGTTATGTAAGTCACAATCATGACTCATACATGCATAGTCGTATATGTGAGTAATGATCATGACTTAACGTGCACGACTATGCAAGTGTAAGTCATATTCGTAACTTAACTTGAACAATGGTGCAAGTGCATGTTAAGTCACGGTTGTAACTTAACTTACACGTGGTCAAAATATGCAACTGTATAATGGCTATTTTGATGCACAATTCTTCTTATTTAAGTTCACGCTAAATTCACAAATTGGCTATTTTCATACACAATTCTTCTTGTTTAAGTTCATGCCACATTTACAAATTAATCCGATTAAAATTTATGTAACATCTATGCGGACTTCACCCAATTCATATTGAATTTAAATTAAATCGCAACCAATTTTAGAACATGAAAACAAGTAAAATCAAATAAAAATCAACACAACAATAATTATGAATAATTTGCAAGATAACTTGCATTTTTCACTAAATCAAAGAATCAATCTAAAATACATAGCCCTAACATTCATCCCATATACACTTATCTTAATGTAATATGTATTGAGTTAATGAAAACCAAAAATAATTAAGAAAAATTCAAAATAAAAGCTCACTTTTATGATCTTAAAATCTTGAAGTTTACAATTAGATATTAATGGAAATCCCTTCTCTCTAAAGTTACTCTTTTCTTATCTCAAAATTTGTAGTTCAACTTTATAATTAATCCCTTTTGTAATAATCCCACTAAGCATTTTGTATAAAAAAAAATATAGATCTCATAACACTTGATGCGTGTCGAATGCACTAGAAAATAAACTTAACTCTGCATACTAAGATTTATAGCAGCCGTGAGTAAGGATCATATCCACAGAGAACATTGATGTAGCTTTTGCAATGAAAGAAATTGGTGTTGAGGTTATAGGGGGTTTACCTTAATTTGAATAAGAAAATAAAGTGAAATTAAACTAATAAAAGTAAATTAAAGAAAACAAACAAAAAGTGATAAAAGTGATGAAAGGGTTTAGAATCTGGTCATCGGTTCAATCTCAGCCTACATATAATTAAACATACTTCAATGAATTATTGTTTTCACACCTCTCCTATAAACTATTAATCATAGGTTAACAACAAGCTTTATTAACCCCGATTTTACCTTAAGTCATGTTTAATTAAAATAATCTCTTTAACTAAACCTAACTATTGAATAACCTAGAACAAACTCTCCAAATTTAGTAGGATAGCGGCATTATGGGTTAGAAAAATAGATTAATAAAGGCAACAAACAAAAATAAGCTCAAGTTATTTAACTAAGGTTATGTTATCCCTAATGATTCAATGCCAATAGTTGCCACAAATGAATCAGAAACACAATGATTACGTATTGTATTCAAGATTCTAGCAATGGGTTTCTGAAAACACAACCTAATGTATTTAGATAATCTTTATACAAATAACCAATTTAATAAACATAGGAAAACATAAACAATACCTAAAGAGAGAATGATTCAACATTACTCAATGAATGAATGCTCAAATGTGATGTGCAGCTTCAATTTCATCTCCAAAACAGATTGAGGAAGCTTAGCCCTCTACGGGTCTCTAAGAAATGCATGCACTACCGTATATCCAACCATAAGACTCCCCATAACCCTAACTTTTAATATAAAATTTACATTTAAGAAATTGGATCATGTATGTCATTAAAATTTGCCTAATTCATGTACTTACATAATCGTGTATTTCTTATGTCATGTTGAATTGATGTTCTTCTTCCAATTTCTTGCCCAATCCTCACCCCTAATCCATCTCCTTTTTATTCTATAAAGATAATTAAGTTTGAGCATCAAGAGGATGGCTCATAGAATGTGCTTTTAACTCACTTTAGCTCTTATGCTTCCAAATTGTACCTAAAATTAAATATGAACAAAAATGAGTTTCTTAAACATTTCATAGCATTAATTACTAAGTGTTGTGGAGTCAATGTATACTCAATTAACCACATATCAATACCATTACCAATGTAGGTCTAATATCTCATGCTAACATGTTATATGGTCCTGAATTGCTCCGTTGTAAAAACCTTTATAATTTTATAAAAGGCACCACTAACACGAGTTATAAATAAGGATTCATGTTAGACTCATTTTCCTTAACCATGAACATGAATTGAAAATGGATCTCTATTTTGAGCCCATATTCTAATTCATTTCTCTAAAATCATGCTAAAACTTCTCTATTTTAGCTTTATCTTACTAAAGAGGGCTCAAAAATATAATGTAAGCCCTATTAAGTACCAAATCATATAATTTCCATCAAAACATAAGAAACAATCTCAAATTTATGATAAAAATATAGTCTAATTAGTATTTATCACCTATGTTCATCATTAGAAGCAAAGTTGACTCCATCCAAAGAATTCCAATGACTTTAGCCTTTGAATTCAATCAATTAGATAGAACTTTCCCTTTATTTTAATACTTAGGAGTTCATTTCCTTTTAAGTAAATAATCATAACTACTTATAAAAATTATAGTTTAAGTAACAAACCAACAGTTAATAAGTTCTAGTCTAATTGAAGTATAAAAGGACTTTATAAATGAGTTATATATCTTTTGGTGTTAAACTGCTGCATGTCATTTTCCTTTTACTTAAAGAAATGTCCCATTTATAATCTCATTTGTTATTAAATATTTTATCAATTATTTTGGATATTTATTCATCATATTTCATATGGTAAGAGCTATTTGAGTCTATAAGCCACTAATATTTACTGAAACATGCTAACAGTGCCTCTACTATGAAGAGACACTCATCAAATTATGGTTCTTTTATTATAATTCTTTTGTATTGTTAAGACTCTTTGCATTTATTTCTATACATTTTCTTCATATGTCTTTGATATGTGGCATAGGTCTATACTAATAAAAACTTAGAGTGTGAAGGATTTGCTCCTTCTTCGCCATGTAGATCCCCCATTCCATCTTTGACATTGAAGTTGCATGGCTTGCATACAAATTATTCACGCTTCATTCAAAGATTTAATACTCTAACTCTTCCTCGTTCTTGTCTAGGTTCCATTGTCCTTCCCTCTTCTTCTTTGTTTTCTTTAATCTTTTTGTTGTTGCTATAATGCTTTTCTAGTGCCACAATTGTGGCACTTGTGATTTTACTTCTTCCACGATCGTGGCCTCATTTGCTTCTGTCACTATAGGCCACGATCATAGGCCTGGATCCTCTATCGGGGCTTCATCCAAATCTTCTCCGTTCTTCGATATCTAATCTCAAACACTAACAAACACATGAAGGCACCTCAAATACATAAAATTAAAGTTAAATAGCATGCTCTAACCCATATAACACTTAAAACACAAATATGTAACCTATTAACATAATTTTAAACTGAAACATACATGAATCAATTAATTAACCACTAAAAACATACTAAAATGCCTATTAAAACATCATGCAACCTACAACTATCAATAGTGAAATTCACAAATTAATAATACAATCTTAGGGATTTTAACTACAAAGAGATTTCAATTAACTAATTGAGGGTTAGTTGTTAATAGTCTTAAAAAGATATTAACATAAGATAGGAATGTCCACTGTCTAACAACAATAGTTTAATTACATGATAAAGTGTAAGTATTTAAGAAATCTTAGGATGATTCATCACCTAAGTACTACTTATTTGATATTGACTTTCTGTAGTATTTTCCTTATTTGAGTTCATTATTTTATTAATTTTAGTTTAGTTTAAATAATAGAAAAAGGTTTATACTAGTATTTACAACCCTCGTGGGATTGACCTGTAATTGTCAATGCTAGTTACCGCTATACCATGCATTTACAATTAAAACTTATAAATCTTTTCAATCAAGTTTTGGAGTCATTCTTAAGGAATTTAATATTAGGAAAGCCTAGCATTTATTAATCTAACCATTAATTGTCTTCTATTTATTTATTTTCATTTTCATTTTTATTGACTTATTAATTTATTTATCTTTTAAATTTCTCTATTTTGATTTTACGATTGTCATTTATTGTTAGGATTTAAGATTCATCGCTATAGATACAAACCACAATGGAATGATAGAGAGGAAAATATTCTCATTAGAGTTATAATATGCCATCATATAAGGCAACAGCACAATCTTCGAACAAAAGGTATGGTGTTATGTCTACGGAAGCTCAATCAATATCTATACTGTGTTGTGACATTTGTGGGGGGTAACCATTACAATCATGAATTTTAGGTACACCAAACTATATGTGGGAGCATTAATATTGCATGTAGAACCAGCATTAGAGTGCACCGTATGAGAATACCTATAATTAAAAGTTAATAAAAATTTACACTAATGGATGTAATAATTTTGCTTCAACTGAATATTTATAATAGCAACAGCAAGAAGATCACCTTATAGATTTAATAATGAAAGGCTTTATCAAATTTGAAGCCATCACCTGCAAATTCGAGGAGAGATTTTCTTCACTCGAATATATTGAGTTAAATATAACACATTATTTGAGCTTATTAATGCCTGAGAGTGAAGAGGAGACAAAGGTTAACTTTATGAATAAATTTGCATTTCAAGAGGACGAGGAGGTAAGTGATACTTTAAAAGTGAAAGAAAAATAGTGGCAAAAGGTGACTGAAGAAGAGGGTGAGGAGGAAGCCTTTGTCATAGAAGAGGAAGTAGAAAAATGGACAAAGGTGATTGAGGTACAAAAATAGGAGGAGCAAAATAAAGTAATTACTAATAAATCACTAGTAATCACCTTAAACATGGATGGTTCCCACTTCCTATGAGACAAATTGTTCAAGTCAACAGAAGATTTAGGGATTTTTATTATACCTTATTTTATTGATTTTTTTATTAAAAAGGGAATGAATGAAGTTAATTGGATTTGTTAATTTGATACATTATGTACTTATTATTATTTTCCAACATGTGGCTTATTCACAAGCTAATAAACCACTATGTGTAGCTTATTTACAAGCTAATAAACCACTATATGGAGAAAGAGGTGGAAGCATATCACTAATTATAGACCCAAGTTAATAGCAAATATGAAGGGTACATCTAGCTAAAAACACTAAACACTGTATGGGATGCAACCCATCAATTAGGATAGGTTTCACTTTTATTTCATTTTATTTCCATTTTTTGTATTAGCATAGGACTATATCATGTTATAGTATTTCCTTGTCATTTATTATTAATATTATTTTTTCTTTTATCTTTTTATCCCTTGTTATTTATTTTTTTGCCAGGATGGATGTATCTAATATAATATAGACCCTTCATCAAATTCAAGACTCTGTAATTGTTATTATTCAGGGCAGTACCCATTTAGACCCTTTTTTACATTTTGTGTTTTATCGATATTTTATTTATCTGTGCTTTATTATGTACACTAGGGATATTGTACAAGTTTAAGTGTGAGAAAGGGATTTCTTAAGGTAATTTTGGTTTTTTTTAATTCTTATTAACTGACATCCTGAGTCAGTTAAAATCGGCTAAATGCCCAATTAAGGGTCGAAAATTTTTTAGTTTGATTAATTTAGGGCAAAACATTATAACCTGCTTAATTAAGGACTAAATGTTATCGAGTTTGTTCAATGTTAGGTGATTTTTGATAGAAGTTTGATAGTTGGACAACTAGGTGAATTTTAAATGCCATGTAAAAAAATTCAAAAGTCATATGGATTTTTAAAAAAGAAAAAAACAAAATAACCTGCTCAATTTTTACAAAACCCTAATTTTACTTAAATCCACAAATATTTACCCCCTCTCTCTTGTAATTTTATAGAACCCTACTTTTATGATCAGACGTCTTGCCTCCTTCATGCATCATCACTACTAATTACTCTAATCCCTCTTGCTGATTTGCCTTCCAGTCCATCTGAAGGAAACTTAAGTCTGTTCGGGAGAATGAATTCTATAAAATATTTTGGAGTTCATCAGAAATGTCTCACATCATATGTTTACTTTGATAAAAAATGTGGAATTGAATTGTAGGGATGAACTAAACACAATGTAAACCTTTCCAATATGTTCCCTTAGTACTGATTCCTTTGTCTCTTTCGATTACTTTTGTTAACTATTTCAGTTGCAGGATCATAAGTCATTTTGACTTTAATTATCTAGATATTGGCAAGATATGCAGTGCAGGTAGATTACATGATTTTTTTCTCAATTCTAGTAAGTTCAATCAGTTATATGTTGACCTCTAGGCTCTAACTCCAATTTGTTTAATTCCAGTTCAGACAATTGATGTATCTGCTTCATGCTTCTAAAAATGAATTTATGAATAGATGGAGTATATTAATGTTATAGTTTCTATCCATCCCTTATGTAACATGAAAAATATCCGTTAGAAAAATGGAAAGGACTTATTAGATGGACTCAGCTTAAATCATCGTTCTCTTATATTTCGATCTTGTTTTCAATAAAACTGTTATGTTTCTGTTTATCTTGATTTGCTTGATCTTTTGGGATATTTACTACAGTCTTTGTTACCACTTGGCAGTGTAAAGGAGTTATTGGCAACATACAACTCGAAGCACAGAGAGCTTCCTCCTCCAGTGATAGTATAGCAATGGCGTTGGACCAGAAGTCCAGAAACTTGGAAAGGTAAAGCAGCTTTGCTAATAGTTTTTATTCAATTGGTCTTAAAAGACACCATTGGTGATTCACTAATTGAAGTCATACCTTAGTCCAACTTACACTTGTGACATTTCTAGTTTTTTTTTAAACATAATCCTTATGGATTATATGATCTTTTTTATACATATATTGCACTGGATGCTGAGAAAGATTGGATTTTGACTTCATACAATGTATGTAGATGCTAAAGGGGAATGGATATTGTGACTAGAATATTCTTACATATATTAGTATAACTTAGATTGTAGAAGCTTTTGGATGTTATTACGGTATTTGATTAGATTTCAACAAAGAAAAAATAAGTGTACTTGTTCTTCCTTTTCTTTATCTAATTATGTTTCTATCTGTAACCATTGGCAATAGTTGGTCCTGAGAAATTTATCTACCAAAGGACTTATTTAAATCATAGAGTCATTTGTAGGTTAGTTTCGAGTTAAGGTTTAAAATCTTCAAACTCCATCTAAATATAGGAGTTTATAGATTTTTAGGGCTTTACTCAAAGCTTTTTTCTTTTTCTTCTTAATTTCTTGAATATCCTAAATTCTACTTGGGAGAAACTAGCTTCTGAAGTTCCTTAGAAACAAATAAGATTCATAAAAAATATACTAGTGTCATTCATCATAAATTAAGTCCTTGATTAAATAAAGAAGAATCCTAGTTTGGAGTTGCATTAATTCTTTATCTTTAACACATTCTGCTAGCTATTATTGTACACACACATTAAAAAAAGAAAAAAAAACAAGAACCATTCTTCTTCTTTTGAACTTATATGGTACTCTCCACTAGCTAGACATCCTTCACTCTCTTCTGATATTCATCTTCCTCATCTTCTTCCTCTACCTCTACATCAATGTCTTCCTCCTCTTCTATACCTTAGCTAAATCCTTTAACTAATGTGGTTGCTAGTGACTTTTTACTTGCCTCAACTATAATTTTCATGATGTCTTCTACACTTTGAAGAGAAAAACTTTGACTGTCTCTTCTATAATAAATAGTTAAAATGACGTTGTAAGCTCCTTTGGTAAGTTCTTTAAAAACCATGGATGACTTTTTATTTATTTAATTGATAATATCTACAAGATAAGTAACAAGAGAGTAAACTATGTCAAAAAGGGTATAACAAGTTTCATAAGCTAGTTAACCATAATTCTAATGTACAAACACAAATTCTAATAATTACATAATTAAACCTACCCTGGATGGATTTGTAACAAATATATGAGAGAGTAGTGTCTACAATCTTAAGATATATGAACATAGTCAGGGATTTTATACTGTACAACCATTATCCTCTACATGAGAAGAGCCACGAGAAGAAGAAGCATGAGATGGCTTAAACAACTTACAATTCTAAAATTCTTGGGATCATCCTGATCTTCAAATGGATAGGATGCCACTAACATCGCATGGAGAGGAACTCTGCAGGATCATACATTTGCCAACTAGAAATAAAAAAGGACAAAGACAACACTAATATAGTACTGTTATGCTATAGTTTCAAATATTATTCCCATCTACTACTTTCAGACCATAAATGCATGCCCATCATAATGAACACGCATACTAGAGTTCATATTCTCATGTTAAATTCAAAGGGATGCAATGGATTGATGCCTGAAACAAGATTTGTGTTGCAAGAAATGGACTATATTGGATGTTGTTAAGTTAAGTTTTTCCTTCATGTAAATTCTATCTCTATCGAAACAATTACATATCAAATTCTTCATTCTAAAAGGACCATGTTTTCAAGAAATGGGCTTTCCACTTCCTGTAATTTTATCAAAGTCATCCTCAAAGCTTCTTTTCCGAAATTGATAGATGAGGTTCATTTTCTAATCATTTTACAATATTTGTTTGCATAAGATCCAGTAAAACCATAAGTACACACTTAACCATTCATTATGTATAAGATCATATAATCCACACTCCCATTTTGTCGATATAATCTCTGAATATGCTAACCATGAATACTTGAAAACTCATTTTGTATTATGCCTTAGTTTGACCAATTTCATGAAAATACAACTAATGGTAACCTAATTTATAAGGCGTATTGGTAAAAGCGATTAGGGTGATTAGTAGTGATGATGCATGAAAGAGGCAAGACAACCCCTTGATCAGAGACCAAAAGGTAGATTGGCAAGAGGGATTGGGGTGATCTGCAATGATGGTGCAAAAAGGAGGTAAGATGACAGATTGTAAAAGTAAGGTTTTGTAAAATTACGAGAGAGAGAGAGGGTGAATTTTTAGGATTTTAAGTAAAATTGAGCAGATTATTTTGTTTTTTCTTTTTTGAAAATCCACGTGAATTTTGAGTATTTTAATGTGGCATTTAAAATCCACTTAGCTCTCCAAACACACTTTTATATATATTAACGACGTGTACAAAATTTTTGTCCAAAATAGCCTAACATTAACTAGACTCTATAACGTTTAGACTTTAATTGAGCATGTTATAGTGTTTGGCCCTAAATTGATCAAACCCAAAATTGGGCATTAAGTTGTTAAAATATATCCAAAATTCTTTATATTGTTATTGATTATTAAATTGAATTAGTATGCAAAAAGATGGAAGTTAGAATAATTTGCTTTTATAAGTCATACTTTAGTAATCATTGAGATAATTAATTTGAATGAAAAATGCATATTATTTATACACATAAGACCATTTTGTGAGCTTTTGAGCCTAAAAGCAAATACATAATTATTTCAACCTCTTTTATTCTTTCATGTGTATTATCATGCATAGTTGGATAATTTTAAAGCTTACATGAATTCTTATTGATATCATAACTGTTAAATTATAAGCATTGAAATGATAATGGCATTTAGATTGAACGTTTTTTTAGACAAGTTTTTATTTATTATCTTACCATATCTTAAACTTTAGTGGTAACCAATTTTGAGACTTAACCTTTTCATTGATTGTAATCACATTATTAGCCTTTAAATTATCTTTCTTAAACCTTTTTTATTATTTTGAACCATGAAGGTTATTTACATTTACTTGATTGGTTGAAACTTAAATTTTGAAAAGGTCTAATATTTCTTTAATTGTTGATACATGATAAATTTTTGAAAAAAATTGTTGCGAGCATAATAAGTGATAAAAAAACTTGATTGAAAATATTTTAATTATAAGGATTTATAAGTTTTAACCACAAGTTCCTAGTGAAGTAGTAGCTAGTATTGGCAAGTACAGATCGATCCCACAAGGACTGTAAATACTAATATTAACCTTTTTTATTATCTAACAGTCGAATCAGATTGTGAATTTAGTTAAAAATTAAAGAAAACAAACTAAACTGAAATTGACACAATAATGAACTCAGATAAAGAAAATACTACCAAATTTTAATATCAAATAAGTAGTACATAGGAGATGAATCCTTTAAGAATTCTTAAATACTAATCCTTTATCATGCAATTAAATTATTAATTAATAGATCTTGGAAATTCCTATCTTATATTATTATTTTTTTCAAGACTATTAACAACTAAACCTCTATTGATTAATTGAAATATCTTTCTATTTAAAACCCCTCAAATTGCTTTACTAATTCGCGAATTTCATGATTAGGTTTAACCTTAACCTCTAGGTTTGCATACAACTCCTTCCAATTATGGTAGATCTATTCACACAAAAGGATTTCTCAATCTCAATCCTATGAAATCAAATAATGGACTAATATTACAAATATATTAGTTCAAAACTATAACACATAATTGAATCGCAATAAATTAATCAACAAAATTGCATTGAATAAAATATCAATTCATATTATCGTCATAACTTCAAATTCATCAGACCTAGGCACTAAAAAATTTAGTTCATAAACCTAGAAAACAAAACCAATAACAAATGTGCAGAAGAAAAAATAGTAATAAAAGAATTCATATTCTAAATCCCTCTTTTTTCTCTAACGAATCTTCTTGCAATTTAGATTGAATGATGCTCTCAATCAGATCTTGTGACGTAATCTTCATTTTTTCCTCATCCTCCATTTATAACTACCTTTTCTTTATTTTTCTTATGACTAAAAAATGCTTCTAATCTCACCTCCCTTCTATCTGCCTCCAATAATATCCTTTTATAGTAAAAACTAGGGTTTCTAAGATATACACGATCACTTACATGGCCATATGAGTGATCGTATATATCCAAAAACACTTAAAATCATGACTTTACACGGTCATAAAGGCTTACACAGGCACATACATAGGCATGTAACTCCACATAGGTAGGAATTGTACACATTTATAGAAACTTACACGATCCCTATACATGGTCGTGTAATTTTACAATTGCTCCAATTCTTCCATTTCATGATACAATTTCACAGAAATACATCTCCTCTTAGTTTGTGATGGAAATTATCACCTAAAAACCCACTTAAAGTGAATTAAGTACTAAAACTACTATAAAACTCTTAAATAACAAGAAAAACACATCAAATATAGACTTGTTTTTCAAACGAAGGAACCTACAATTGCTATCTTTTGGATTTGTACTAGGTAAACCTCCAGATTGACATAATAGCTTTCAAATCATGCCAACCAAGTACTCCGCACTAGGCAAGCCCTATACGATAGGCTTGATCGATAGAATGTAGGTAGGGAGATTCGAACAAAGGACGCTTTGACCCCATGCTCCCTACTTCGCTAGCTCGAACACCCCCTATGGGGCTGGTATATAAATATAGTCAAATAATAATTTATCAAACATCCCCACACTTAAGATTTTGGATGTCCTCAAGCAAATCATCAATCTTACAAACATCCATCCCTTATTAACCTTAACATGTCCATCCATACTCTAAATCATCATATCATATCAATCATTGCATAGAAGGATTCTTAACTATAAGCTTGTAATAAAATCATATCTCCACAACTTATAAGTAAACTATAAATAAAAATCAACAGGTCTTACAACAAGGTTTTAATGAGGCTTAGCTTAAGGTATGATTGGGATAATAAAAATTGTGATAAAATTAATGGAAATTTATAAAACCAAAATTATAAGAAACTTAGTTCTTCATAATATAAGTCCTTCACACCATAAGTCTATTGGTATAACTTTTAACACTTTTTTCAACCAATATCCATTTTTTCTTATAGGTTCTTTATGATGGTGAACCCTCCAGGCATATCCAAAAAACTAGAGTCATCAAAGAAAGGGATCTCATCTCCCTTTATCTGTTCTCTCTAGATATGTAAGTACTCAATAAGTTGCTAAAGGGAGTAGTTGATAGGAATAAAGCTTACATATTTTTTTCCAGATGGAGAAGGCTGAGAAGTGTCAGCTTAAATTTTACTGATGATGTCTTTCTCTTCTCCAAAGTAGATACCAATTTAATTTCCTCACATATGAGTGCTCTTGAGCTATTTAATAAGATGTTTGGTTTATCTAGAAACAAATATAAGTTCAGCATGTTTGTTTTAGACTATGTAAGTAATTTAACTCCAAGGATATGCACTATCGTAGGTTTCAATAAATGTTAGCTTTTAATGAGGTACTTAGGCATTCCAATTTCATTTATTAAGCCAATGTACCCTGAATTTAAACCTTTACTAAAAAAAATTAAGGGAGGATTAGTAGTTAGAGTTTAAGGTAATTGTCCCCAGCTAGAAGATGATTATTTTAGTTTTGAACTCTTTTAACATTTATTTGTCTTTGTATATTATATTCGCTCAGGCAATCGTTTAAGTTATTGAAAGAAGATTCAAAAGATATTTATAGACTAGTAGTAGTAAGAATTGAAGCAAATACATGGTGTATTGAATTGAAGTTTGCAAGTCAAGAAAGTATGATGGTGTAGGTATACATCCCATCAAAACATGAAATTCAATCCTTCTAATAAAAAAATTATAGAGAATGTTGTAAAAGAAATAGGTTCGATAAGTTCAAGGGCTCGTACATATTATATAAAGGTCAAAACCTCTAGACTGCTAAGCTTTCTAACAAAGCTTCTTCTCTTATGAAATTTTGATTCAAGATGAGGAATTATGTGCAAGCATTGTTGTTCATAAGGTATGATAAGTTTGACTCATTCTGAATGATTATATCCTATGTGAGCGAAATGGAATAAGTCATATAATATGCGTTATATCTTTTGCATAAAATTTTAAAATCTAAAATGGTTTATTTTAAAACTGCTGAGTCCTAGTCGTGGGTAACTAAGCATGCCTAGAAGGCTTAGTAGTTGCTTCTGTAATTAGACACCTTAGTGTCTTCTATAACCAGACACTAATGTGTCTTCTATAAGCAGGCACTCTGGTGTCTTCTGATTTTAGACACTTTTGTGTCTTCTTTTGCAGAGACTTAAGTCTCTTCTATTTTAGATACCAAACATCGTATCTTTTGTTCTGATCCCGTTACTCACTTTTATGAAGAGGATTCGCAGGCTAATTTGTTTTGTATTTTGTTATATGCTCAGTTATGATATAATCAAGCTCTGTTCTGAAATAACCAAGTTCTGTTCTGATATAATATACAGATAAGTTCTGTTCTAGTACTTTAAAGTTCAATTATGAAATTTGAATATTATATTCTGATACTTGTAATTTTTGCTCTGAAGAAAATATATCCTGTTGTGATTTGGCATATTCTGTTCTAAGATACATATTGATTAGATTGCGCTTTTATATGCATAATTAAAGATTGTTTAAAATGTGATTTGATTCTGCATATGTGAATGTTAAACGACTGTTAGAAAACAGTTGCCAAATCATATTTTGTTTAGTTATTCCCCACAAAGCTTTATGTTTAGCACAGTGGTTTTGCCTCCATGTAGGTTCTGATAAGAAGGTTTAAAGATTGGGATAGAGACAACTGCAATGGTCAAAGAAAGATGTGTTTTGTTTTGAAAAGATGTACATTTGAATTTGTTTTTGTGATGTAGTTATGTCTTGCATTTTTATGTAAATGGTTTGTAATAACGTTAAAACAATTTGGTTTTAGATTTGAGGCTTGTATATAATAAGTACTATGTATATGTTATGTTCTAAATATGATATAATCAATAATGAATGAAATGTTGTTCCTTGAGTTTCTAAAAATGTGTTTGGTATGTTTTGGTTTATTTTGGTTATGTTGTTTGTAGCATCTATGTATCCTTCTAGGTGGTATATGGGTATTATAGTAAAGGCTCGAGAGTTGTGAATCAAGGAGCTCGTACAGAGGATTGTTGAAGTTAAGGGAGTGTACACCTTCTTTTGAGGTGAGTTAGGGAAAACATATCTCTAAAATGGGACTAGGGCAACCTAAGACATGCATAATAACTTGTATGTAAATTTTGAACCTAGGTAATGTATAGTAGAATTGAATCTCAAATAGATGCTAGTATACTTGTATATTTAATAAATGACATTTCTTTGAATAACTTTGCATTTGGAAGGAAAAAGATGATTTTAACTACATAAAATAATGTTTTGGAACTTACATATGCATAACCGAGTCATGCATGTTGCATGTATGTATTCTCTTTTAGCTTAGAGCTATGGCAAGGTTCCATTTTATTGGTTGGACCGATAAATAAAGACATGATACCTTACTTGATTTTAGAATTAAATATTTGTACATGATTTTTTTATGATTGGTGAGGTAACGATTGGCCATTCATGTGCTAGGCACAACAGATTAAGCCACCCCTATACCCTTAATATTGGTACATAAAAGTTGATTCCTTATGTCGACACCTTTCTACGACACATACGAGTGATTACACATCTAGAGATATGGTCACCAACGAGGTCATCACCTATGACACTCTTATCGATTGTAGTCTCGACTCACGACAAATGAAATTCGAGCCAACACTGGGATCGGTAGGTGTGCAATAAACTAGTGGTGACACATATAACTATTTTGACCTATTCTGAGATTTGGCTTCCTGAGGAGATTTGATTTTACATGTGATGCTTTTCTGCTCTTGTGTACTAAAACTAAAATCTATGTTCACTAGATGAGTGATTAATAGGCTACGCCTACGTAGTTCCTAACTAGTATGGGTTGAGTCATAAATTAGGCCTATGTGTTTCTATGTCATGTATGTTCACTTCATAGGTGGTTATATGCATGTTAGATGCATAAAACCATCCTTAATTTATTAAACTGTTTTGGTGAGTACCGGGTTCTATTTGCAATATTTTTTTCCTACTCACTGAGTATATAGTGTACTCACCCCCTCCGCTTTCCAACCATACAGGTTAATTTAGTGAGCTTGAAGCTCTGAGTGATTTGTATAGTCCTTTGACATTTTTAGGGTATTACTGCATGTGGGTAGTCTCTGTTTTGTACTTCTGTTGTATAGTGGCTCATGATTATGTTGATATGCTTTATACTTTTGTAAATTAACTCTTAGCTATCTTAGATTTATAAATGACCTTATGTATGAACCTTTTATATTGTTGTTGAGATTGCTCTTGAGTAGACTTAGAAGTCCAGAAGTTGCGGTAGAGTTTTAATATGAATTTGGAAGTGCGTTTAAAACTGATTTACAGGTAATTTAATTAAGTTTTGGGATTTTAAAAATGAAGTCATTGTGTTGTCCAAATGTTTTTAAAAATACTCAGTTACCCTTGTATAGTCGGGTTAAGGTACTATGAGTATCATTAGCCCAGGTATGCGGCAGTTATCATATGCTCGATGTGGTTCTGGGTTGTGATATTTAATATGGAACGAGAAACTATAGACGCTTAGGTTAAGAATTAGAAATATATTAATCTAAATGGTAATTACTAGTAGGTTTTCATAATTAACTCAGATGATAACTTGTCAATTATGAAAGTTAGATTAGTTAATTATTCGAGTTAATCTTAGGGCCAAACTGTTAATTTTAGTAAGACAATTGTCAATAAATTCCCTTTAATCATGCATAGGAGATTAAATTAGTGAAATTAAATCTTAAAAATTTTCCACTCAAATTTCTATCTGTTTTTGCTTCTGGTTGAATCATTTTACTTTTCAGTTCAATTGTATGATTTGCTTTAAAGTCTTTTACTCAACAAATTGGGATAAGGTGTTTAGTATTGAATTTATTTTTGTTTTTGTTCAAAATTAATTTCAATGAACCAATTTCACCTCCTTGGGAGATGACCCTGGGCAATAACTACAACTACCTCATATACTTGTGAGTAGGATGGTCAACGTAATTTTTAGAACATTTTGGGCACAACAATATTGACCATCTAAAATTAATAAACCATTCTCCCTCTTTTATAACTTCTTTTACATTAGATTTCATCTTAATTCTCCTTTGTATTTGGTACAATTCTTCTCTCAAATTTAGGGGGTTAAGATCTGTCCAATTGTCATTCCAAAAACATATTGAGTTTTCATTCCCTACCTTCTTGATGTGAGATTAAACTAAGTCTCTTTTCTTTAACATTTATGTAAAGCTCCATAAATGCTCCCTCATTTTGATATACCAAAAACTCGTATTTTTAAGGTAGAATTCATCAACCCATTTTGACCAAAATGCTTCCTTGTTACCAAACAACCTCCAAATTCTTTTTCCTACTAAAAAATTTTGGATGGTCTACAACCTAGTTAAGAAAAGTGCACCTTTGTACTTTTTAAGGCATAATTATTCCCAATTAAATAATGCTCCCCTGTAATTGTTAGCCTTACCAGTCTATGAAATTTTTTTCATATTTTTGATAGATTCATGTTTAGTTTTTTAGGAAGGAATAAATGGGAGCTATAGTGTATGTGCAAATTCCTCATAACTGGGATAATAAATTATAACATGCCTACTTTGAAAAGTGTCTATTGTACCAAGTATTGATTCTACCTTTGAATTTTTTAAATATAGGCATAAAGTCTTCAAATTTGGGCTTTTTAGAGGAGATTGTCACTTATAGATACCTTAAAGGAAGTTTTTGACTTCCTAATCTAGAGATATAACTAAAAAAGATAGAATTACCAACATTTGAGGAAGTATAAAAAACACTATTTTGATAATTTATCCTCAATTTCGAGTAGTCAAAGAAAGAAGATAGTATATTCATCATAACTTCCAATGAAGGGGGATCAAATCCACAAAACAAAATCAAGTCATCCACAAATGATAATTAAGAGATTTTCATCTCTTTATCTTTGTTGTGGAAAACAAAGTTAGGAAGGGACTCAATCTTATGTTATAGCATGCTATAGAAAGCTTCCATTATTAAGGAAAACAATTCCTCCTGTCTGATTCCTTTTGAGGGTTTAAAGATCTTGGAAGGACTTCTATTAATAAGAATACTACAGGTAGTGGATGATACATAAGCATTGTTCCAATCAATGAATCTTTGTGGATACTCAAATCTCCTGAGGCAATTTGAGATAAAACACTAGTAAATAGTATTAAAAGTTTTAGAGAAATCAATTTTGACCACACAACTATTAAGTGATCTCCTACAGTCAAAATCCTTCAAAAGTTCTTATTAAAGGAGGATGTTATCTGACACAGACCTACCCAGAATGAAGGCTCCCTTTGTTTTTTGAATGATCTCTTTTAATGAGTCCCTAAGCCTTTTAGCAATAATTTTAGAAATCACCATATACATTGTGTCACAACATGAGAGAGGGTGAAAATCCTTAAAAACCTATTTTCTTATATCAAATTAACCTACTTCCAAAATTAAATAAAACACTTTTAAATTTAGTCAAGAAAGTCTTTTCATTATTTAGTTAGAGATTAGTTTCTCAATTAATTAGAAATCATTCCTTAATAAAGTAAGAGCAATTTTAAAATTATTAAAGAATGTTGATTTTTCTTAATTAATAAATGAAACAACGTTTCAAATTTAATCAAGAAAGATATCTTTTCTTATAAAGTAAGAAACTTATTATTCATAAATAAAAAATAATTTCTAAATAAAATAGAATAATAATCCTCTAAATGTACAATAAAAATAGTAAATTTAATTGATCTCAATTAAGTTGAAATTAATTAATTGGTTAAGAAACATCTTTCTTAATTACTTAAGAAAATAATTAACTCCAATTTAATTAAAATATAATTAATTGTAATTTTATAAAAATACTATTTAAGAATCAATCTAATTATTATTCTTAATCAAATTAAGAAAAACAATTATTTTAATTTTGAAATTTAATTTTAATTTTAATTTTTAGAATAATATTATGTTTAGTACTTGGTTAAATTATGACTATAATGTAAATTATGACTATATTATTCCACATTTAAAAATAACTTTATTTGGTTTTAGAATTACTTTAATTTAAAAATCAAACAAGTTATCCCTTTATGGATTTGAGACAGACTTAAACATGTATCTAAATAAACAGAGTCTAACTATAGAATATCCTAGTGCTCATTTCCAAAGAAGCCATATTTTAAGGTAGGAATACTTTATTCCTAACCTAAAGTAGCTAAATAATACCTTTATCCCAAACCTAAGATAGCTTACCTTAGTTGCCAAACACCTCATTTCTTCCTTAAAGAAACCCTAGAATCCCAAACGTAGAAACCTTAATTTCCACTCCTAAAGTTATTGTCGCCTTCCATCACCTACGGATGCCAAGCTGCTCAGTACATCGCCAATCTCAACCCACTACAACATAAACCATATTTGGCTATGAAAAAAATCGTCATTAAAAATCCCAAAATCTTCGCTAATAACTATTAGCGATGATTGATATTCGTCCTCAAGTCCTCATAGTTGAAAACTATTAGTAACATTTTTCGCTAGTGGTCGGTAATAGTTTTTTCCTATGCTTTAATTTAGTAACAAAAAACTATTAGTGAAATTTTTAAAATCGTCACCAATATCTTTTGGCTATGTTTAATTTTTAAACGTAGCCAAAATATTGTAGCTACATTGTCAGCGGGCTAACGTGACTGGCACATGCATTACACTTTGTTAGCTGCAGGAGTTGATACTGCACGCGCTAGGTAGTCTTTTTAAGTATTTTTTAGATTTTTATCAAAAATTAAAATTTTCAATTTAATTGATTTAATAAAGATAAAATTAATTTATACTTCTAATAAAATTGAAAAGTGTTTTACTAAAATTTTGAAAATTGTTTTCAAGAGGAATTTTTTATTAGGAAAGGTTTTGGAATTTAATTTAATTTTTCAAGAGTTGAATTATTAAATTAAATTTATTATCAAATCAATAATTAGAATCAAGTAAATGTTTTAAATAATTTCTTTCATAATTAGATTATGTTTGAAATTATAGACATAATTGAGATTATATTATTTTGATGAGATCAAAAAATTTTGAAAATTTAAATCCCTCAATAAAATATTAAGTACATGTTAGGAACGAGATAGCTGCCTTCCATTATTTGAGAATAAAACTAAAATTCTGTTTAGTTTTGTCTTGTTGAGTAAACTCAAGGTCACTTTAACCCGGATATGTTTTATCTTAAATTAATGGATCCTACTTAACTAAATTTGTATCATTTGGATGAGTAAACTCATGATTATATAGATTTAGAGGCAAGTTAGGAATAATATATGTGATATATTTTAGCAAAAAGTTGTCACCGAACGGTTCTAGGCGTCATATGAGATGTGATTGAAAAGTAGTTTTCTATCTAATTTAATTTTAGTTTGTTTGTTAAGCAAACTCAAGATCAATTAATTTTAAATAGGATCCTAGCCCACTAAGAAATTATTTGATAATTTTTTGATATAATAGTGAGGGCTATTATTTTGAATAAAATAATGGGAGTAATCAAATAATTTTAAAGTCCTTGTTTTAATTGATTTTTGGAAATAAACTAATATATACTCTTGAAGATGAGTACCAACCTGACATTGAGGAGCATTATAGATGCTAACAAGCTGACTGGACTTAACTTTTTAGACTGGCTATGAAACTTAAGAATAGTTCTTAGGCAAGAGAAGAAGTTATATGTTCTTGATACTCCTGCTCCATCAGAACCTTGTTCAGATGCAACTAAACTTCAGAGGCAGCATGAGAACGTGGATGCAACTAGTATGATATGATAGTTGTGCATTAGACTATGTTTTTCTAAGTAATTGGCGTGTGTTTCTTGCATTATTGTTGTAGTTTAGGATTCATTTTGCATGTTTTTATTTAGTTTGAGTTCCATTGTCATTCTTTTATGTTTGATGTTAATTTATGGTAAGAATTGATTATATTTATGTAGGAAGGAAGCTAGAAAAACTTGGAGATTGAGCTAGATATCAAAGAGGAGAAGAGAAGAAGAGAAGAAGAGAGTTTCTGTTGCAAATTCCCACTTTCGTGGGAATTATAATCCAAGATATTATGTGGGGCTTCATTAAACTTAGGGTTTTTGGACTATTAAAAGAGAATTAAGCCTCCATGGTGAAAAGAGACAAAACCCTTCTATAGAAAAAGCCTTATTGAGTGAAGAATACAAGTTTCGATCCTTGAGGAAGATGAAGATTCAAGGATTATCATCAAGATTGGGGAAAATAGCACATTAACATCAAAAATTCCAGATTTTAGCAAAGAAGAGAAGAAGTTTCCTTTATTCAATTTTTTATGTTTTTCTTTCTTCTAATCTTTGTAAGATGGATTATTTGTGTGTTGATGATGTTATAGAGACTAGGATTGTCTTATTTAGTTTTAGGGATTGCTTTTGAACTATTTTTGTTAAACTCTTATTTTATTGACTTGAATGAAAGTATCTTTAAAGATTGTTGATTTTATTTCGATCTTGCAATAAATCGAGAGAGAGAGTAAGATTATTCGTGTAGGATCGTACAACGAGAGTTGGTAACCTATAGATGTACAATCATCACGTTAATTGATTAGTTAAAGAGAGATCTCGGCTAATTTGATTGATCACCCATAGGATAGTTTAATAACTGGTTAAATTGATAGAGTGATTGGGTAGATTGAGAGATCGTTCAATTGATTCCATTTAATTTAGTTAGGGAAAATTAATTACACCTTGAGAGATAATACTTAATACATTTAAATATCTTAGGTGAGATATAATTCGATTAATAAAATAGGAGGGAGACAAAATAGGAAAAAAAGTATTCTCGAGTCTTTAGATTCTTGAAATTCAATTTTTTGTATTTAGGTATTGTTTATTGTTCATTATTAGTCTTTCAATTTTATTTTAATTTTTCATATTATTTCTATTACACAATTTCGTCTCCTAAACATAGTTTAATATAAATTAAGTGATTTCTGGGTATCAATCCCTATGGGATCGATATCTTCTTTCTAATTTCAAGTCACGACCCTTACACTTACAGTTTTTGAGCATAAAACTAGGAGTTGTTTTTCAATCAACAAGTTTTTGGCACTGTTGCCAGTGACTAATTGTTTATCATCTTGTTTAATTTAGATTATTTTGATTTAAGAATTTTTGATACTTTTCCTTGTGTATTTGCAAGTGCATGAACACAAGGGGCATGTGAAGAATGAAAGAAGTTAGTGAAGATGAATTTCCTGACATCAAGAGACACTAATGAGAATTAAAAATGGTAAAGCATCTAAATTTTTCACAATAAGATATGGTTGAAGAAGGAGAACAAAGAGGATCGGAAAGGACATTGATGGATTTTATGGGGCCAGTATTTAGTCCTCAAGGAGTGGCAAGACCAGTGGTTCAAGCGAAAAATTTCGAGATAAAGCCGACCCTCCTCAACATTTTACAAAATAGTGTGCAATTCTATGGGCTATACAATGAGGATCCGAATGCCCACATTGCCAACTTTTTGGAGATCTGTGATACTTTTTGATACAACGAAATGTTTGACGATGCGTTAAAGCTGAGATTATTTTCAACTTTGAAAGATTCAGCGAAGGCATGGTACAAATCGCTGAATTCAAGATAGATTATGACTTGGAAGCAGCTTGCCCAAACATTTATGGCGAAGTATTTCCCGCTAACGAAGACTAAGAGGATTATCAAGGAGATTACAAATTTCTAGTAGATGATGGAGAATCTCTTTATGAAGCTTGGGAGAGATTTAAAGAATTGTAGAGAAACTGTCCCCATCACAACCTTCCGAGGGAGTTTCTGTTGTAGTCTTTTTATAATCATGTGAATCTGAGCACGAGAGGAACAAACGACGCAGGAGCTGAAGGTACATTGATGAGGAAGACAGTGGAGGTAGTTCATAATCTTTTGGACGAGTTGGAGAGCAATAATTGTATGTGTTATAATGAGAGGAGCAGACATAGGTAGAAAGAAAAAAAATTTATGATACCCATTGACTCTGTTACTACTTTGCAGGGTCAGATCACTGCTCTTACGAAGCAACTGAATAACATGCAAGGAGTAGCTATCTCTATAATAAAGGCGATGTAAGTGCAATGTGAGTTGTATGGACGGAACAACCATGGCTCAGCGGAGTGCTTTCTATTGAGAACCGGTGGTACTAAATAGGTAAGTTACCTAGACCAGCAGTCAAGAGTTCATAATTCGTACTCCAATACTTATAATCCAGGATGGAAAACCCATCCAAATTTCTCTTGGAGTAATAACAATATAGGTGGCCAAGGAAAACCACAAGGACCTCCAGGATTTCAGCAAGATCAAATTGGAGCAATAGAAAGTAAAATGGACAAGATGATGAAAGTGTTGGGGTCTAAACTGGTAGTTCAAGAGGAGAATCAGAAAAGGATGTTTGCTAGCCAAGAGGAGAGTCAGAAGAGGATGGAAGCGAAATTCAACCAAATTGTGAAGAATCATGCCTCATCCATTCATAATCTCAAGGTTCAGGTAGGTCAACTTGCTAACGCTTTATCTTCAAAAAATTTAGGTAGCCTACTAAGCAACACCGAAGTTAATCCAAAGGAAAGAATTAAAGCCATCATGCAAACTTAGGAAGGGGAAACTGAACTTGAGAAGGAAAACAGAGCTAAGAGAGAAGTAGAAACAATTTTGGAAGCTCTTCCAAGTGAACTAGTAAGCGAGCCAATTAGGGAACTTTAACTTCGACTTCCACATCATATTTTTACTCAGTGGAAGTCATTTTTAAGTGGAGCAGTGAGGAATTCTAAAGAGGTTGAGTCAAGAAAGATGATGGATATAACAAATCAACTCCAAATAAAGCTCATGTTAAAGGAACTGGTGAAGAAAGAGGTCAAATAGCACTTATCAAAAGGAAATCCACACATTGCACAAAAGAAAGAATACCCAGGGGACTTCTTCATTCCGTGCAGGATAAATGGAGTTAAGATAGCTAGGGCATTTTGCGGATTTAGGAGCTAGTATCAATATGATGCCCTACATGTTTAGTCAGAAGTTGGGTTTAGGAGAGCCAGGGTCCTCTAAGATATTGGTGAAAACGGCCGATAGAACAGTGCATCAGTTGAAAGGGATCATCAAGAACATGCAAATACGGATTGATAGATTTATCTTCCCCGTGGATTTCTACATACTGGATATTAGAGAAGATGCAGAAACCTAATAGTTCTTGGGCTACCATTCTTGGCTACTTCTTGTGCGATCATTCACATGGATGGGGGAGAATTAACACTGAGAGTTGTAAAACAGAAATTAACTTTCAAGGTGTCTAAGAAAAACTATCTTTCTCCTTTACCCTCAATGGATATTAAGGAAACTAAACTCTAAGGAGTATGGGAAGATATTGGGAACCCTGGCAATGCATTCAAGAAGAAACAATCATACACGAGAAGGCGTAGGAAGGAAAACCACGAGGAAGGTGGAGTTCATACTAGGGTGGCTCATATACAGAGTTTGAGATCAGCTTTGCTCTACCACCGTACCAGTCATTTGAACCGCCTTAAGGAAAAAGGAGAGTTGAGCTACCAACATTAACAAAAGCACTACATGGAAGGCAACTCATAGAATTCTACTATCTTTTGATTGTTTTTGTTTACTTGTTTATTTGATTTATTCAGTATGATTGTGTTTGATTTGGTTTTGATTGATGTTTATTTAGATTTTGTTTAAATTTCAACTTGTTTTCTTTTCGAATTTCTTGTTGATAATATTAATTTGATGTGTTTGTAGGTTGTGGGATCATGGAGAATACATATTAAGCTTGGCAGAAGGTTTATAAGTGGAAGAATCACCCCATCCCACAGTTGTAGGAATCACTCCAATTCCCACGATCGCGGGAATCCCTCCAAAACCTTTTTGGAGGATAATCCCACAATCGTGGGAAGTGGGAATTCCATTCGGAAGAAAATTTAAGTTTCCCTCTTTTTTTCTTCTTTCCCTTATTCTTCAAATTTTCACTTCTTCTCTCTCTAGCCCACGAAAAGTCTCCTCCAACTCTCTAAAATTCGTAATTTTTCTTCTAAATTTTTGGTGTTTTCTTCATCTCTTTTCATTAATCTTACAACCCTTTACTCTTTTCATGCATTAATCATTCAAAACACAAGGATTTGGGTCAGATTTTTCTTCCTTTCTCTTAAATACAAATTTCACTCTATTTCTTATTTTTGCAGATTTTCTTCTTACAATGGCACTAAAGAAGATGAAGGCTCGAAAAGTGACTGATGAACTGCGCCTTCAAATTTTTGGTGAAGGTAAGCCTGATGTAGGGATAGCTTACTGTTCCCTATTCCCAATTTATTCGGAAGAAGAAGGTACACATTTTCGAGACCTTAGGGATAGAGAATTAGTCACTCCTAGGTATTTTGATTTCGAATTATTAGAAACCATAGGAGTTGAGATGGAAAATTAAGTGACTAGCTGCAAACATAGGTTAGAATAAATTAATTATGTGTGACGTGCCTATTCACCCTATGATGACCATAGAGTTTTTCACTATAGTCCAATATAACCCTAAAATGGACATTTTCTAGTTTAGGTTATTCAGCAATGTCTATAAATTGGATTATACTATCATGCGTGGTCTTTTCAATTTGCCAAACACTAAAATTTTAGATGATCATGATGATTTTTATTTAAATGATTACTAGAAAACTCTGACAGGGAAGAAAATTTTGACTATAGGAATTCACCGAATTCTTTAATCTGTAATACCGATTATTTACTTTTGCACAAATGTATGTGTCTAATTGTGTTTAATAAAACTAAAAGTAGCCAAAGAAATTTTCTTTTTATGGTGTATGGATCAAAAAATTAAAATTAGCACGCCTTTTAGAATTTTTTGATAAATAGTGAGTGTTGTAAATAAAAAGAGTTTATATTTTAGCATGTCTCATGTTGTTACTACTTTAGCTCTGTTTTATAACCTTGATATGGAAGATGTGAGCACAATGCCATTTTATATGTTTGACATATCATATTTAAAGCGTTCTGAGATTTTGGAGTTTCATTCTATAAAAGTCCGAAACTCTCAGACATATACTGCAGTGAAGAATAAGAGGGGCACAGACACAGTCGCTTCTCGACCATCCACATTTCAAGCAGTCCTGGAGCCGAAACAAGAAACAATAGAGGAGGAACCAAGTGCACCAGCGAAGGTCGACCGATTCCAATAAATCCTTAACTAGATGGCCTCTAACCAACAATAAATGACGTCTCAAATCAATGAGCTCGGCACCCTAATGTGACAAGTTCATAAGGAGCAGCGTAGTTTGAAAAAGAGATTCCTCAAATTTTGTCGGAGGAATAATTTTAAAGCTCCTTCACCAACACCATCGCCACCATCATCTCCATAAGCTTTTCTTACCATTTACTTTTAAATTTTTTTATTTCTTTTGTTTTGTTTCATTTCATTTCATGTTTGTTTGGTTTCATTTCATTTTATTTTGTTTGGTTTGCTGTTATTTTTGTTTGGTTTCATGTCATTTTTGTTTGGTTTAATGTCACTTGTTTGTTTTAATTTCTTTTGTTTGGTTTGATTTCATTTTCCCTTATTCGGTAATTAACTTGTCACATTGAGGACAATGTGATCTTTAAGTGTGGGGAGGTGACATTGACTTTCTTAATTGCATTGTTCACATTTTGTTAAATAGGATGCATGTTTAGGCATATCATGTGCTTTGTGCCAGCAATGGAACATACTTGAATCATTCTAATGAATATTGCCATAAGATTCTATTGTACTAGTTGGAATTAGATTGAATGCATATTTGAACTCGGATTAGGCTACTTGAGTAAAAACTGAACCATATAGAGTAATGAAAAGTAGTTAGTTATATAAGCTTAGTCACAAATTGATATTTAAGCAATGAGGTAATGTAGAGATGCATAATGAGCTTTCATTTGAGCCAAAGTGAGGATTAAGCCCATACCATCGTCATTCTATTTCTTTGTTGAGTGATACTTCTTTAGGTTATTACCTTCAGAACTTGCTTTGAATCAGTTTAACTCTACTGGATGCATGCTTAATATAGATGATTAAGGCCCTTTTTGTTTTAACCATTGGCTTAAATGACTTACCCTTTTTATTATCCCTTGTTACCCCCGTTGAGCCTTATCCTGTTGTTTCTTGAAAACACCCAAAATTTTAAAACCTTAAACCTCATTAACTTACCCATTCACAAGCTTAGTTGAGTATTAATACATTAGTTGGGATCGTTGTGAAAATTTTACCGAGATGATTTGAGGACACGTCCACCTGCGAATTAGATTGTATATAGTGCTATTTTGATTCCTAGCTTTTTTCCATGTATTATGAAAAATGAAAAAAAAGTTGGAAAGAAAAAGAAAAGAAAAGAAAAAGGAAGAACAAGTGAGTAACATCAAAAAGTGCAGAATATTAGTTATATTTGTATATCGCGGAGTTATGTGTTGTTATCCCGTTTTAACTACTTTTTACTTTACGAATGCTTTTGTTAACCTTTTTCCCTCTTGACCTACCTTAACTCTTACAATATTACAACCCTAAATAAGTCCTTTTGATCTATTTATGCATAAAATCATGGTAGAGGAGAATTGGTGCATTAGCAAGTGTATGGTAGTATAGTTTCCTATAGGAAGTTTGAGTAAGACACTAACTATCAAACACTTGGAGAAATGAGTGAAAACTGAGAGGAAGATTCATTTTTCATTTATACTTATCTTTGAGTGATGGTGCTAATTGTTGAGTTTGCTTATGTACGCCAATGAAAAAGTAGTCATAATATATGTAGTAACTTGATATTTGAGTTGGCTTAAATTTGAGGGATTGTATGCTTTGAAATGAAGTGATAAAATTAATTGGTTGTAATTATTTTGCTTGAGGAAAAGCAAAGATTTAAGTGTGGGGATGTTGATAGTTGTGCATTATTTTATGTTTTTCTAAGTAATTGGCATGTGTTTCTTGCATAATTGTTGATTATTGTTGTAGCTTAGGATTCATTTTGTATGTTTTCATTCAGTTTGATTTCCATTGTTTCTCTTTTATGTTTGACGTTAATTTAGGGTAAGAATTGCTTACTTTTATGTAGGAAGGAAGATTGAGCAACTTGGAGATTGGGCTAGATATCAAAGATAAGAAAAAAAAAGAGGAGACTCTCTGTTGCAAATTCCCATGATCATACGAATTATAATCCAAGATATTATGCAGGGCTTCACTAAACTTGGGATTTTTGGACTATTAAAAGAGAATTAAGCCTCCATGGTGAAAAGAGACGAAACCCTTCTATAGAAAGAGCCTTCTTGAGTGAAGAATACAAGTTTTGAGCCTTAAGGAAGGCGAATATTCAAGGATTATTATCAAGATTGGGGAAAATAGCACATCAACATCAAAAATTCCAGATTTTGACAAAGAAGAGAAGAAGTTTCCTTTATTCAATTTTCTGTGTTTTTCTTTCTTCTATTCTTTATAAGCTTATTATTTGTGTGTTAATGATGTTATGGAGATGATGATTGGCTGATTTAGTTTTAGGGATTGCTTTTGAACTATTTTTGTTAAACTCCTGTTTTATTGAATTGAATGAAAGTATCTTTGATGATTGTTTATTTTATTTCGATCTTGCAATAAATAGAGAGAGTGAGTAAGATTATTCATGTAGGATTGTTCAACGAGAGTTGTCAACCTATAGACGTACAATCATTACTTTAATTGATTAGTTAAAAGAGAGATCTCGGCTAATTCGAATGATCACCCATAGGATAGTTTAAAAACTAGTTAAATTGATAGAGTGATTAGGTAAGTTGAGAGATCATTCAATTGATTCCATCTAATTTGATTAGGGACAATTAATTACACCTTGAGAGAGGTTAGTTAATACATTCAAAAATCTTAGGTGAGATATAATTTGATTAATAAAGTAGGAGGGAGACAAAATAGGGAAAAAGTAATCTCTATTCTTTAGATTTTTTATATTCAATTTTCTGCATTTAGGTATTGTTTATTGTTCATTATTAGTCTCTCAATTTTAGTTTAATTTTTCAGATTATTTCTATTATAGAATTTCGTTTTTTAAATAAAGTTTGATCTAAATTAAGTGGTGCCTGGGAATCAAACCCTGTGGGATCGATATTTTCTTTCTAACTACAAGTCACAACCTGTACAGCTATAGTTTTTGAATGTAAAACTAGGAGTTGTTTTCCAATCAATATGGCACTACATCTTAAGGAGTTATTTGGTGCACAAAGTAAGGTGGAGAGATATCAAATCTCCAAGGCACTATTTCAATGTAAGATGACAGAAGGATCTTTAGTCAACCTTCATGTGCTGAAGATGGATGGGTATACTGAAAATTTGGCCCAATTAGGTTTTGTCATAGACCGCAAGTTAAACGTTGATCTGGTGTTACAGTCTCTAAGTTTGAGCTTTTCACAGTTCTTCGTGAACTTCAACATGAACCAGAAGGACATAACATTGCCTGAACTGTTGATCATGCTTAAGATTGAGGAAGGTTATCTTAAGAAGGAACCCAGTTCTGTACTTATTATCCGTTCTTCTAAAAGTAAGAAAAAGGGCTTTAAGAAGAATAATAACAAGAAACAGAAGGATTCTACTAATGTAGAAAAGGCCAAAGGAGGTGTCAAGAAGAAGAGCAATGACAAGGGCAAATGTTTTCATTGCGGAGTCAATGGACATTGGAAGAGGAACTGCCCATCTTATCTTGCTAACTTGAAGATAAGAAGCTTAAGGAAGCTGTCTCTTCAGGTAAGTTTATGATTGAGATCTATTTTTCTACTTCTATTCCACATTCTTGGGTATTAGATACTAGTTATGGTTCTCATATATGTAATAACATGTAGATGTTAACAAGGAGTAGATCATTGAAGAAAGGTGAAGTTGACTTGCAAATTAGCAATGGAGCAAGAGTTGCTGCATTAGATGTAGGAACTTGTAGTTTAACTTTGCATTCTAACTTTGTGTTAGAACTTGATAATTGTTATTATATTCCTGTTATTATAAGAAACATCATTTCTATTTCTTATTTGTATTTGAATGGATTTGTCTTTATAATTAAGGATAACAATTGTTCTTTTTATAAAGATGATGTTTATTATGGATCTGGATTGCTTACAAATGGTTTGTGTGAGTTAGATCTTAAAAGGCCAATTGTTAACATAAATAGTAAGAAAAGGAAATTAAGTAACCAAACTCCATCTTATTTATGGCATTGTAGGTTAGGTCATATTAATGAAACTAGAATTACAAAATTACATAAAGAAGGATATTTGGATATTTTTGATTATGAATCATATCAAACTTGTGAATCTTGCTTATTTGGAAAGATGACCAAACCACCCTTTAAGGGAAAGGGATAACATTCTAGTGAGTTACTAGAATTCATACATTCAGATGTATGTGGGCCTATGTCCACGAATGTTAGAGGTGGATTCTCCTATTTCATTGTTTTCACAGATGACCATTCTAGATATGGTTATGTGTACTTGATGAAACAAAAGTCTTAATCATTTAAAAAGTTCAAAGAATTTAAACTAGAGGTAAAAAAACAAACTAGCAAAAGTATTAATAGACTTAGATCATATTGAGGTGGTAAATACTTAGACCACGAGTTTCTTGGTTACTTAAAAAAGAATGGGATTCTCTCACAATGGTCTCCTCCTTTAACTCCATAACATAATGGATTTTTTTAGAGGAGAAATCTTACACTATTAGATATGGTACGTTCCATGATAAGTCATGCAGTCCTTCCTATGTCCTTTTAGGGATACGCAATTGAAACCGCAATATATATTCAAAATAAAGTTCCATCTAAATCGGTTGATAAGACACCGTATGAGATATGGATTGGTAGAAGACCTGGATTATCACATTTAAAGATTTGGGAATGTGAAGCATGCTACATCTGATAAGCTTCAATCTAAATCAAATAAATGTAAATTTGTGGGGTATTCGAAAAAGAGTTTTAGTTATCAATTTTATCATCCTATTAAGCAAAAGGTATTTATCTCATGACTTGTTACATTCTTAGAAAGATAATTTATTCTTAAAGAAAGTAGTAGGAGTGAGGTTGAACTTAGAGAAGTTCAAGAGACATATAGTCCGCTACGAACTAGTAGGATACATCATCCTACCACTAGATTAGATCTATATATTGAGCAAGGAAAGGAAAACATATCACTCACACATGATGAGCCTAATACTTTTAAAGAAGCAATGTTTGATATTTATTCTTTAAAATGGCAAGAAGCTATAAGATCTGAAATGGAATCCTTGTACATTAACCAAGTATGGATTTTGGTTGATGCACCTGCTACTATTGTACCTATTAGATGTAAGTGGGTTTTTAAGAGAAAAACTGACATGAACGGTATTGTACATACATATAAAGCAAGGTTAGTAGCTAAAGGTTATAGACAAAAATAAGGAGTTGATTTTGATGAAACCTTTTCACCAGTAGCTATGCTAAAATCCATCAGGATCTAGTTAGCCATAACAACATATCATGATTATGAAATCTAGCAGATGGATGTCAAAACTGCATTTCTTAATGGAAATTTACGGGAGGATGTGTATATGATACAACCTGATGGTTTTGAATCTAAGAGATTTCCTAATCAAGTATGCAAGTTGCAAAGGTCCATTTATGGACTAAACAAACGTCATGTAGTTGGAACATCCGTTTTGATGAAACAATCAAAGAGTTTGATTTTATAAAAAATATGGATGAACCATGTGTCTATAAGAACGTTAGTGGGAGTGCAGTCATTTTCTTGGTACTATATATGGATGACATATTGCTGATTGGAAATAGAATACATTTCAACGTCAGAGACGGCAAAGGAAGCAATTTGGATTAAGAAGTTCATCACTGAACTTGTAGTGGTTCCTACTATTGTATTGTAACAACAACGGTGCTATTAAGCAAGTAAAGGAACCCAGGTCTCATCAACTATCCAAACATATACTCAATACTCATAGGGGATTAGCTTTAGCGCAAGTGGGAGATTGTTAGTCTATTCCCTTGCAGCTAATCAATTGGATGCAAATTATTGTATGACATTATTTTGAATTAATGAAAAGGCTTTATTTATCTTTATATATTAATTTAATTAATATTATATGTTTTAATACTAAAGATAAAATCCTTGGAATAATTACTATGTAAATGAAATTATGATGAGATAATAATTATGAGATTCAATTTACACTTATGTGTTACTCCTAAATGTTCCTAGTTGTAGTTTCATCAAGACTGGATATTGTTGAAACAGTAAAACTAGCACACATTATGTTTCTTTTTAATAAAAAAAAGTGATCCCATAAATTAAAATATAGAGATACTTAAACTAATGTGTGGGTGATTATTAGAGAATAAGTCACTGAACTGACCTGGTTATGAGAATTCCGAATGATGGTTGTATAATTGATCCTTAGACTTAAGATTAAAAGGTATCTAATGTGGGAATTAATATGTTTTGATGTTACTTATAAATCGTCCTAGGATAATTCAGTCGGTATTAATTGGATACAGTATGAATCATATGTAGATAATTGAGTAAGTTAATATAGGATTTGTCATTCTAAAGTAATTATAGAGAATGTTCTACTGTTTTTGATTAGTAATGATTTGTGAAATTCTCTGGCTAGAGTGAATTGACATTTCAAAAAGGTGTTTTCAAATTTCAATTATAAATCAATTACTAATTAGCAAGAACAAAAATAATTGGATGATAAGAGTACACACTGTATCCATACTCTGTCCAATTAGAATATTGAACGACAAAAAGATTAATTTATACTTCATAGTCATGCATGGATAGGTTAATCACTTTGAAATTCCTGATATTTGGGTAATCATGACATGTTGCTAGACGTCAATGATGATTTATGATTATGAATTATTTAATTGGAGAATTAAAGATAAATTAAAAGAAGTTTTAATTTATCTAATTCTAATCGTGAATTAGAATTATAATTTATAATCATTACCAATTTATTAGGAACCTAATGGGTCACAAATCAAAAAGCAATTTGTGAAAGAAAAATTAATTTAATTAAGTTGGACTTAATTATAAAGTTTGAGAAACTTTGGGGATCAAATATGAGATATTTGATTTTATGAGATATTTGATTTTATTAAATTAAATTAATTAGAATTAGAATTTGATTTTAATTATAATTAAAGAAATTTAATTTTAATAAAAGACTCTTATGATTTTTATATGGGAAGAGCTTTTTAGAAGCTAGCATTTTTTGTCTTCTTCCCCTCAGAATTAGTTTGAGAATTGCTTTGTGGATACCATCAGAGGTTGGACATCTAAACAGCTAGTGATTGATCAATCGAAAAAAGTTTTCAAAGATTTTTCAATAGGTAGATGAATAAGGTACAATTTTTAAATCGTTTTCTATTTTATTCAAGTTTATTCAATTATCGAGATCCATTTGGGATTCGTAAAAAAATTTTTTTCCACTGCGCTCGTGATTCTTTCATGATTGGATTCCAACACCTCTACATGACACATCTTCTTGCCCTCATTAGGCCATGTGTAGCACCCCACTCCTGCAAGACCTGAACCCGACATCGATAGGTGATATCCGAGTCCGTGTCCCGTGAGGGTGGTGTGCTAATGCACTCATTCATTCAAAAGTTGGTATAATTTTTTTATAACATAACATGCGGAATACGCACTCAAATTTGCCCCACATTCATTCATCATCATTTTCAATTAGCGCAAATTTTCACTAGTCATTCGGGCCCTTCCACAAATACAAAGCACTTAAGTCA
>JANQBM010000220.1:14648781-14668373 GCA_025594535.1 Erythroxylum domingense | reverse complement strand
GACAATACCTGGAGTGATAGCGGTGGAGGCTGGGCTCCACACTGTAGCGATCCGGCCCGAGAGGCTGGATGCTACAATAAAGACTTGCCTCCTTGTGTAAAAACGTAGAGTTAGAGCCTACAGTGAGGTAGAGAATCAAAATTTCCACTCAAAATTGGGCAAAGAGCACACTGACACCAATTCTAGATTCGGGCAAAGAAGAGGAGTTTAATTCATTTATATGTATTTCAATTTTCTTTTCTAGCATCTTTATTATAGATTGTTTGATTTTTGGGGATGTTAATAACATTATGAGTGGCTTAGTTATTTGTAGAGATTACTTTTGAACAACTTGTTGAACTCCTTTTTTATTGATTTGAATGATAGATGCTTTTAATGAATGTTAAACTTATACCTTGCAATATATTGAGAAATTGAGCTGGGAAAATTGTGTAGGATTGTACAATGAGAATTGGCACTTTATTAGGGATGTCAATGTTGGCCCGGCCCGGCCAGTTTTTGGCCCGGGTTCGGCGGGCCATGGGCGGGCCACGGGCTGACCATGGTCTTCCAGGGCCGGGCCGTGGGCCGACCATGGTCGGCCGGTGCTGGCCACGGGCCAGCCCGCGGCCTGACAAAACGACGTTGTTTTGTTCAAAACGACGCCGTTTTTGTATTTTTTATATTAAGAAAATATAAACGGGCCGGGTTTGGCCGGCGCGGGCCACGAGCCGGCCCGTGGCCCGCCATTTTTGAGGCCGGGTCGGGCCGGGCCCGGACATCCCTACACTTTATAGACCTACATTCATCAAGTTAATTGATTATCTAGAGAGAGATCTTGGCTAATTAGTTGATTACCCATAGGATGACTTAATAACTATTCGAATTGGTGGATCGATTTTGTAGATTGAGAGATTGCTTAATCATCTCCATTTAATTTGGTTAGGGATAATTAATTAAACCTTAAGAAAGGGTAGTTAATACATTAGGATATCTTAGGTGAGGCATAATTCAATTAACAAAATACGAGGGAGATAAGATAGGGAAAAATTGATCTCTAATTGTCAAATCTTGAATTCCAAGTTTTTACACTTTTGCGGTATCATTTGTTCAATGTTATTTGTTTAACTTAGTTTAATTTTTTAATTTATATTCATTAAAATTGGTTCTTGAACAAAGAGCAACCTGAATTAAGTGGTGCCTAAGCACAATCCTTGTGGGATCGATATCCACTTGTTACTACAAGTTGCGACCCATATACTTGCAGTTTTGAGCGTAAAACTAGTAGTCTATTTTTCAATAAAAAAGTTTTTAACGTCGTTGTGGGGGATTGTTTGTTTAGCATCTTGTTTAGTTTGGGATACTTTGATTTAAGATGTTTTTGATACTTTTCCTTATTTATCTATAGGTGTATGAACACAAGGAGCACGTGAAGATCTACTAAATTTAGTGATGAAGAGTTATCTGATATCACAAGGGATGAACAAGAGTTGAGAAGAGTGAAGGGCCAAGACAATATACAAAGAAATATGGAATAAGAAGGAAAGCAAGGAGGAGTTGAGAGGATATTGATAGACTTTATGAGGCTAGTTTTTAGTCCTCAAGGAGTTGCAAGGCCAACGATTTAAGTTAATAATTTCGAGATCAAACTAGCACTCCTCAACATACTTTAAAGTAGTATACAATTTTATGGGCTATCCAACAAAGATCCCAATGCCTATCTTGTAATTTTTTTAGAGATCTACGACACCTTTAGGTTTAAGGGGATGTTTAACGATGCCATGAGGTTGTAGTTGTTTTCTTTCACTTTAAGAGATCAGGCAAAGGCATGGTATAACTCACTCAGTTCAAGGTAGATCACTACTTGGGAATAGTTAGCCCAAACATTCCTTGCTAAATATTTCCCCTTGACCAAGACATAAAGAATCATAAAGGAAATCACAAATTTTCAACAAAGTGATGGGCACTCTTTATATAAAGCCTAGCATGGGTTTAAAGAATTATAGAGAAGCTGCCCCACCACAACCTTCTGAGGGAGTTCCTTTTGCAAACATTATACAATGGTGTAAATTCGAGTACAAGAGGAACCATAAGCAGTTGCTAGAGTTTTTTAATGAGAAAAACTATTGATGTAGCTAATGATGTTTCGGAAGAGTTGGATAGCAATAATTGCATATGGTCAAATGAGAGGAGTAGAAAAAGGTAAAAGGAGCAAAAAGGTACAATCCCAATTGATTCTGTTACAACTTTACAAGCACAGATCACAGCCCATACCAAGCAGTTAAGCAACATACAAGGAGCATCTTCATCTACGGCCAAAGCTATACAATTACAATGCGAGTTATATGGGCAAAACAACCATGGAATAACTGAATGTTTCTTTTTGGGAGCCAATGGTACAGAATAGGTAAATTACTTGGGCCAACCACAAAGACGTAACAATCCTTACTCTAACACTTACAATCCGGGATGGAAAAATCACCCAAATTTCTCTTAGAGTCCTAATAGTACAAGTGGCCAAGCAAAACCCCAATGGATGGTACTAAATGTATGAAATTTGATGTTATGGATGAGTGTGTGAAAGAGGTTGAAGAGGAAGTTGATGAAGTCATTGAAGTGCATAGGGATGAGAGTGTGAAAGAAGAGGAATTATGTAAAGAAGTTATTTTAGGGAAGCTAGAGAGAACAGATACACCCACACAACATTTCATTGTTAAGCCCCCACTTTAGAGCTTAAACCCTTTCCTTCCTACTTGAGATAGACCTTTTTAGGTAAGAACCTTATCCTACCCATCATTATCTCCAAACAATTAGATTGTGAACAAGAAGAGAAAATGGTGGAGACCATTAAGAAGAGGATGAGAGCCATAGGGTGGCAAATTTCTGATATTAGGGGGATTAGCCCCAATGTGGTGATGCATAGGATTAACCTAGAGGAAGGGTGTAAAATTGTGAGGGAGCAACAAAGAAGGTTAAATCCAAACATGCAAGAGGTTGTGAAGAAGGAGGTAGCGAAGCTTTTGGATACTGGGATTATTTACCCCATTTTAGATAGTGAATGGGAGAGTCCAGTGTAGTGTGTGCCTGAGAAGGATGGCATGACAATGAAAGAGAATGAATATGGTGAAAAGATTTCTACTAGGGCCATCACAGGTTAGAAACTATGTATTGATTATAGGAAGCTCAATTTGGCTACCAAGAAAGACCATTTTCATTTACCTTTTATGGACCAAGTGATTGAAAGGGTGGCTGACCATATATTTTACTGTTTTTCTTGATGGATATTAAGGGTACAATCAAGTGTTTATATACCCAGAAGACCAAGAGAAGACCACTTTCACTTGTCTTTATAGGACTTTGCTTATCAGAGGGTACCTTTTGGTTTATGCAATGCACCTGCTACATTCTAAAGGTGCATGATGGCCATATTTGCGGATACAAATGAGAACTTTATGGAGGTATTTATGGATGACTTCTCTGTCTTTGGAGATTCTTTTAACCATTGCTTACTTAATTTAGACAGAGTGCTTCAAAGATGTAAGGAGTCTCATCTAGTTTTAAACTAGGAGAAGTGTCATTTTATAATCCAAGAGGGAATTGAATTAGGCTATAAGATCTCATGCAATAGATCGAGCTAAAACTAAATTGATTAAAAAGCTACCACCTCTCAACTACATCAAGGGTATTCGAGCCTTCCTTGGTCATTCAGGGTTCTACAGACGATTCATCAAGGATTTCTCTCTTATTGCTAGAACCTTGACTCATTTATTAGTTAAAGATGTGCCTTTTATGTTTGATGATAATTGTCTGGATTCTTTTAATAGGTTGAAGAAGGCACTTACAACAACACCTGTTTTGATGTTGTTAGATTAGTCTCTTCCGTTCAAGATTATATTTAATGTAAGTGACCATGCTATTGGTTGTGCACTTGGCCAACGGAAGGAGAAGAGGCTGCATGCCATCTACTACGCAAGCAAGACCTTGACAGGAGCACAACTGAACTACACCACTATTGAGAAGGAATTACTTGCAGTGGTATTTACATGTGAGAAATTTCGTTCTTATACTTTAGGCTCACAAGTTATTGTTTTTATAGACTATGCGACATTATATTATCTTTCTCCAAAAAGGATGCCAAGGGTAGGCTCATCCAGTGGGTGCTTCTACTCCAAGAAGTCAACATTGAGATTAAAGATAAGAAGGGAGAAAAAATATTGTAACGGACCATCTATCACGACTTGAAGGGGGCACCATAAAGAAGAAGCAAAAATCGAGGAGAGCTTTCCTGATGAGGCTTTAATTATGGTAGATAATCCTTTTCGTCCTTGGTTTACAGATATTACAAACTACCTCTCAAGTGGTATTCTTATTTCTAATATCTCATATCAACAAAGAAAGCACTTCTTATTTCAATGTTCTCACTATATTTAGGACGAACCTGTACTTTATAAGATATATGCTAATAGTGTGATTCGCAGGTGTGTCCTTAAAGATGAAATGCCTAAAATTTTGATGTAATGTCATAGCTCACTTTATGCAAGAAATTATGGAGCTAACAAGACTACTACTCGGATCTTAGAGTGTGGATTCTATTGACCAACACTGTTTAAGGATGCTCGAGATTTTATGCTGAAGTGTGATAAGTGTCAAAGAGTAGGCAACATATCGAAGAGGGATTAGATGCTGCTTTCAAACATCATAGAGGTGGAGATATTTGATATATAGGGCTTGGATTTCATGGGACCATTCCCATCCTCCTTAGGTAACACTTACATATTGGTTGGGGTTGATTATATTTCCAAAAGGTTAAGGTCGTAGCTACTCCAACTAATGATGGCAAGGTGGTTCAAAAGTTCATAAAGAATATCTTTACTAAATTTGGAGTGCCTAGAGTAATCATAAGTGATGGGGGGAGCCATTTTTGTAGTAAACCATTTGAGGCTCTTCTAAAATGATACAATATTCATCATAGAGTGGCTACCCCTTACCACCCCTAAATAAATAGCCAAATGGAGGTGGTGAATAGAGAGTTGAAGAAGATTTTGGAGAAGGTAGTGAGCACTTCAAGAAAGGAATAGGCTTTCAAGTTACATGACACCTTATGGGCTTATAGGAAAGCTTTCAAAACACCTATAGGTACCACACCATATCGACTTGTGTATGGCAAGGCTTGCCATTTACCATTAAAGTTAGAGCATTGGACCTATTGGGTCATTAACATGGAATGGGAATTAGCAGGTGATAAGAGATTGTTACAACTTGATGAATTGAAAGACTTGAGATTTGAAGCTTATGAAAATGCTAAGTTGTATAAAGAAAGAGCAAAAAGGTGGCATGATGCTCACATTAAAAAAAGGAGTTTAAGAATAGGGACTTGGTGTTTTTATTCAAGACTTATGTTATTTCCTAGAATGCTTAAGTCAAGATGGAGTGGACTCTTCAAAATCCTTCAAGTGTTTCCCCATGGAGCTTTGGAGTTGAAAATCACAAGGGTCAAGCATTTAAGGTCAATGGGCATAGATGCAAGCTATACTATGGAGGGACATATTCAGAAGAAAGGGAAGTCATCTCTTTCCTTTCTTCCACTCTTTCATCATTGCATGTGGAATGGTCAAGCTAGTGACCTTAACTTAGCATGTTTTCCTTCCTTTTGCTTGTTTTTGTTTACTTATTTGTTTGATTTACTTGGTTGTGATTATGTTTGGTTTGAGTTTGCTATGATTTTTTTGGTATTTATTTGCATTTTGTTTGAGTTTTAACTTATTTTCTCTTCAAATTTCTTATTGGTTAGGTGATTTTGATGTGTTTGCAGGTTGCTTGAATGTTGAGAATTCATATTAAGCTTAGAATAGGGCTAAGAAGTTGGAAAAGTTAGAGTAACCATGATTGTAGGAATTAATTTGTTTCCCACGACTGTGGGAAGGCTCCTTAAACTATTTCTAGAGCCTTAACCCACGATCGTGGGAAGGACAGAGATTCCCACGATTGTGGGATCCCCCATCTGACAAATTTTAAACTCCCCCTTCTTTCTTCACATTCTCTCACTCTAAAATAATGACACCCACTCCCTAAACCTCTCAAATCCTTCATCTTTTAACCAAATCTTGGTATTTTCTCCACTTTTTCCATCATTTTTTAAACTACTTTATACTTATTTCAAATTAATCACTCAAGAATCCAAGGATTTAGTAGTTTTTCTCTCTTTCTCTCTAAAAAACATGCTTACCTCTCTATTGAAAATGTTTACAGATTTTTCTCCTTTGATGGCTCTAAATAAGTTTATGGCTCAGAAACCAACCGACCAACTATGCCTCCAAGTCTCCGAAGAAGGTAAAAGTGATATGGCGGCCACTTTTTGTGCCCTTCTCCCTATTTTTCAGAAGATGAAGGTACGAGATATCAAGACTTTAAGGATGGAGAATTATTGCCTCCTAGATACTTTGATTTTGAACTGGTAAAAACTATAGGACTAAGGCGTAATATTGAAAGATTCGTTGTGAATATTAGTTGGGGTTAGTTAATTCATTGTGATGTATCGATATATCCTATGATGGCAGTAGAATTTTTCACCATTATGCGTTACAATCCTAAAATGGACACATTCTGGTTTAGGATAGGTGGTCATACATATAAGCTTGATTATACTATCATTCAAGCACTTTTTGACTTGTCGAACACCAAAGTCTTGGATGATCATAACGATTTTTATGTGGATGATTATTTGAAAATTCATATGGGTGAAAACACGTTTTACTCTAGGAATGCACCTAATACTTTGATTCGTAGCACCGAGCTCCTACTTCTTCATAAGTTTATGTGCTTAATTGTTTTTAACAAAACTAAAAGTAAAAAGTGTTCGACTAAGGAGCTTTTCTTTCTTTGGTGCATGGATAGTAAAATCAAAATAAATACTCTTTATCGCATTTTTCGATCTATTGTGAGATGTGTTACTAAGAAAAGCTCATATTTTGGCATGGATTACATTATTACTGCTTTAGCTTTATATTACAATCTTAATGTGGATAGTGTGAGCATAACTAGATATGATATATTTGATATATCTTATCTGAGATGTTATGAAATTTTGGAGCCAAATTCTATAGAGCTAAAAATCCTCAGATGTGCACTATTGTTAAAAACAGGAAGGATAAGGATGCAACCACTTCTCAACCAGCCATGTATCAGGCACCTCTAGAGCCCTAAGAAGAAGCAGTTGAAGAGGAACCAACCATAGCAACAAAAGTCAACAAATTCTAACAAATCCTCAACCAAATGGCCTCTAACCATCAACAAATGACACTACAAATTAATGAGCTTAACTCCTAGATGAGAAAGTGCATAAGGAGCAGTGGTACATCAAGAAGAAATTCCTCAAGTTCATCCAGATGAAGAACATTGAAGTCCCTTCCCCTACGCCTTCACCACCACAATCTCTATGAGCTTTCTTACCTTTTACTTTTTACGTTGTTTTATTTATCTTGCTAATTGTTTTACTTGCTTGTTTGTTTAATGTCATCTACCTTATTTTATGGTTGCCTTGTCATATTGAAGGCAATGTATTGTCCAAGTGTGGGGAGGTGACATTTTCTTTGTCATTTGTATTGTTTTAGTTTATTTTAGTCACTGTTTGCATTTTGTTAATTAGGATGCATGTTTGTTGTTTTATGATGTTTTTTGTAAAGAAATGGAACCACACTTGAATCATTTTGATTTATTTTTCCATGAGATTCTATCATGATAGTTGGAATGAGATTGAATGCATGCTTGAACTCGGATTATGCTACTTGAGTAGAGAGTGAATCATGTTGAGTGATGAAAAGTAGTTGGTTGCATAAGCTTACTCAGAATTTGACACTTGAGTAATGAGGATACATAATGAATTTTCATTTAAGCCAATGTGAGGATTGAGCCTATATGACTCCATCTATAGTCATTTTATTTATTTGCTTGTGTGATGATTCCTTAGGCTATTACCTTCAGAACTTGCTTTGAATCAGTTTAAATCTACTGGATGCATACTTAATAGAGATGATAAAGGCCCTGTTTGTGTTAAACTTTGACTTAAATGACCTAACTTTTATTATCCCTTGCTACTTTTGTTAAACCTTAACCCTTTTGTTTCTTTAAAACACCCCACTTTTTAAAACCTAAAACCCCATTATCCTACCTATTCACAAGCTTAATAGAGTATTAAGAGATGCATTAGTTTGGAATTTTTGCTACAATTTTTTTCCCAAATGAGTTGAGTGATACTTCTGCTCTTGGATCACATTGTATTTAGTTGTTATTTTGTTCATTGTTTCTTCAATTTAAAGAAAAGAAAAAGGAAGAACATTTTAGTAGCGTCAATAAGTGTGGAGTAGAAGTATATTTAAATTTGTGTATCTTAAAAATATGTTTTGTTATCCCTTTGTTCACTTATTACTTTACGAATGTTTGTGCTCAATCCTTTACCCCTTTTGAGCTACCTTAACCCTTAACACATTACAATCCAAAGCAAGTCCTTTTGATCTATTATGCATGTAATCATTGTAGAGGAGAATTGGTGTATTAGTAAGCCTATGGTAGTGTAGTTTCCTATAGGGAGCTTGAGCGAAACACTAACCATCAAACACTTGAGAGAAATTTCTAAAACTGTGAGGAAAATTCATTTTGCGTTTATACTTATCTTTGAGTGATGGTGCTATAGGTTGAGTTTGCTCATGTAAACTAATAAAAAGTAGTCATGATACGTGTAGTAGCTTGACATTTGAGTTGGCCAAACTTTGAGGGATTGCATGCTTTGATCTTTGTGAAAATGAAGTGATGGAATTAATTAGTTGTGTTTGATTTTTCTTAAGGGCAAACAAAGATTTAAGTGTAGGGAAGTTGATAGTTGCACATTAGTGTGTGTTTTTCTAAGTATTTGGTATGTGTTTCTTGCATAATAGGTTATTATTGTTGTGATTTATGACTTATTTTGTATGTTTTTGTTTAGTTTGATCTTCATGGTTGTTCTTTTATGTTTGATGTTGATTTAGGGTAAGAATTGTTCATTTTGATGTAGGAATGAAGGGTGGCCAACTTTGTGATTGAGCTAGGAACCAAGAGAGGAGAAGAGAAGAGGAATTGTAACACAAGAACCCAAGATCATGGGATTCATGCTAATTCCCATGATTGTGGGATACCTAGCCTGAGGATGCATACAAGTTTCACTTATTATTAGGGTTTCATGACTATATAAGATCATAAACCCTAGGGTTGAAGAGATGATCGTGAAGACTTACCTCCTTAAGTAAAAACATAGAGTTAGAGCATATAGAAAGGTAGAGAATCAAGATTTCCACTCAAAATTGGGCAAAGAGGACACTAATGCCAGATTTTCCAAATTTAGGAAAAGAAGAAAAAGAGTTTGCTTTATTTAGATCTATTTCGTTTTTCTCTTCTAGCATCTTTATTATGGATTGTTTGATTGTTGGGTATGTTAATGACATTATAAGTGGTTGAGTTATTTGTAGAGATTACTTTTGAATTACTTATTGAACTCCTATTTTGTTGATTTGAATGATAGATGCTTTTGATGAATGTTGAACTTATACCTTGCAATATATTGAGAAATTGAGTTGGAAAAATTGTGTGGGATTGTATAATGAGAATTGGCACTTTATAGACCAACATTTATCAAGTTAATTGATTAGTTAGAGAGAGATCTTGGCTAATTAGTTGATTACCTATAGAATAACTTAATAACTAGTTGAATTGGTGGATTGATTTTATAGATTGAGAGATTGATTAATCATCTCCATTTAATTTGGTTATGGACAATTAATTACACCTTGAGAAAAGATAGTTAATACATTAGGACATCAATTCAATTAACGAGATAGGAGGGAAATAAGATAGGGAAAAAAGTGATCTATAATTGTCAAATCTTGAATTCCAAGTTTCTGTACTTTTATGTTATCATTTGTTCATTGTTAGTTGTTTAACTTAGTTTAATATTTTTAATTTATATTCATTAAAATTGGTTCTTAAACAAAGAGTAACCTGAATTAAATGGTGCCTAAGCACAATACTTATGGGATCGATATATGCATTTTACTCAAGTTGTGACTCGTATACTTGCAGTTTTAAGCATAAAACTAGTTGTATGTTTTTCAATCAACAAAGATGAAGGAAAACTAGGAAAGGAGGATTTCTATGATAAATTTTTAAAAAAATAATTAGTAAGTACGAAAGCACCTATAAAACCCTCCATTGAGAAACCATCCATTCCAGAGTTGAAAACTGATGAGGAACAAGAAAAGAGAGTGGTAGAGACAATTAGAAAGAAAATGAGAGTCTTGGAATATAATGAAAAATTTTGTACATAAGAAGCATAAGTCCTAATGTGATGATGCATAGGAAATTAACATTCAAAAGTGGAGTTGGTTGAAAAATTAAGTTGAAATGATCAAGTTATTGACCTTAAAATTAGAATGTTATATTTTAGGTGGTTTTTATGATTTTGTGTGCATTTTTTCCTTTCTTTTATTATTTTTCCAGTGATTTAAAATGATGGATGGTCATGACATGAAGTCTGTCCATTTACCTTCTTCGATGCCATCACCACCACAATCTCCATAAGTATTCTTACCCTTGTTTTTATTCCTTTTATTTTTGCTGGTTATATTTTTTTACATGTGTTGTTTTTAGTTGTGTATCATTTCCACATTGAGGAAAATGTGTTGTTCAAATGTGGGGACATATATGCAATTGCATATCATTTGTGCGTGACTTTGCATTTGCATTTGCATTATTTTAGTTTATTTTCATTATATTAGTTTGTGATTATGTTAGCGTGATGTTTGCATTGTGTGAATGTGTCAATCGCATGAAATTGAAAGGAATTAGCTTCTCTATGAACATGATTGTTTAGTTTGTAAGGAAACATTAGCTTGTGATGTTTGTGCTTTGAGTGTCTTTGAGGTGAATATGTATGTTGATTATAATATTATACTTATTCTTTCACTTTATGACATTTGTTTGGATCCACTTATAATTAAATTCATTTAAATTTAGGTGTTAAAGTTTTCATTTAGGTGTTTTATTAGATGATAATTATGTGTTTAGGATATATATTTATGTTCTTGTTCGTGTTTTGTGTGTTTTATTTGAATAATTATTTTTTGGGGAAAGCGTATGATCTTAATTGTATGTTTTAAATGTTGGCTAATTTGTTTGATGATAAATGGCGACAATTATTTTTTGTGGAAAGCGTATGATCTTAATTCTATGTTTTAAAGGTTGTCTAATGTGTTTGACGATAAATGGAGACAGGAAAAATTGAAGAAAAGATAAAAAAGGAGCTAGAGAATAATATCTGGCACTATCATGCATAAAGTGGTAACACGTTGGTGAGCTCTTTAGCATACATGATACTGACATAAAGCTGGAGTAAGGCAGTGCATGATTGTGCAAAAAGCAAATTTCAGCTTTTCCATATCACAAGTTTTTTGTAATTTTAACAATTCGAGACTATTTTTGGAAAAAAAACACATAGAGAAACCTTAGAAAGAACCTTAAAAGGTTCAAGAGAATAAAAAGGAAGAGAAAATATCAAAAAAATGATCGGAAATTATAAAAGAGGAGATCAAAAATAGCAAAATCTGAAGAACAAAATATGTAGAATTCTAGCATAAGCAAAGAAGAGAACACATCTATATTCAATTCTTTACTCTTTTCTTTAATTATTTTTTGTTGTTAAATGTTAATGATGACTTAAGTGGCATTGCCTCAGTAGACCTATAACATTAAATTAATAGGCAATTAAAGAGAGATCTTAATTGCTTATTAGATATCCATAGGATTACACGTATTTCACTGCTCCATTGGAAATTCCCTTTACCCTTACTGTACTCCAGCTTCAGAATTTCCACTAGCTATCTAAGGGCTAACGATGTGGGTTCAATCTAGCTATTGGCAATCCGATTTTCGTAACAACTTAAGAAATGCTTATTGGGCTCCATGTATTTACATTATTAGGAAGAGTTTTGATAAATTTAAAGAACACAATTAGGATTATTTAGTTAGATCTTAAGAGAAGGTAATTGTAATAACTGGATATGTAAAGTCAAGTAGTATTAAATCAAGAAGGTAAAGTGAAAATATATAAGACTATAAGTAATTACTAGTTTTCATCATTAATTAATCAACTAATTCACTATTGTTTATTTCGTTGTCTAATCTTAATGATGATCCTTGACTTCAACCCTTCCTCAAGGCTCCAAGCACGTGTTCTTCACTCAAGAATGGTGTTTCTACAAAACATCTCCCCTCTAAGATGGAGGCTTAATTATGCTTTAATAGTCCAAAAATCCTAAGTTTAATAAAGCCCTGCATATTGTCTCAGATTGTAATTCCCATGATTATGGGAATTGGCATGATTCCCACCATCGTGGGAATTGGCAATAGATAGAATCCTCTTATCTTCTCCTCTTTAATCTCTAGTTCAATCTCCAAATTGCTCCATCTTCCTTCCTACATAAAAAATAGTCAATTCTTATCCTAAATTAACATCAAACATAAAAGAATAATAATGTAAATCAAACTAAACAAAAACGTACAAAATGAATCCTAAACTACAAAAATAATCAACAATTATGCAAGAAAACACATGCCAATTACCTAAAAAAAAAATACTAATACATAACTATCAGCTTGCTCGGGTTGACTAGGCAACTTCCATTTCTGATTGTTATGCATTTAAGCAATGAGTTGCCCTACTTGGATCTTAATCCTCTTCATAGATGCCTCTAAAGAATCGAACCTCTTGTTATTTCTTTCTTGATTTTGAGTTGTCGCTCGAATAAACAAATACAAGCTCTTCTCTAAAAAAAGGTTGCCTAGTGGGTTTCAAAGTGAGGATTGCCCTTGGTAATAATTCGGCCTCTAAAAATTGTAAAATTATGGTTAGGGTTGCATCGGTGGATTGTTGGTCTTCCAAGAGAAATTGGGGTGGTTTCTCCAATCAAGGTTGTAAGTGTTCAAGTATAGATCATTTCACTCCCTTGGTTGAAAATTGTTAAGTGAGTTAACATGTTCTTCCCCATCAGCCAAACATTCTTAAGAATACTAACAAATATTACCTCCATGACCAAACGTTCCATATATACCACACCTTTTGATTTGGAACGTTTTAGGGTAGCCTTGTAGTTAGTATCTTCATATGCCTCATCAACTCAGCCAACTGCATAGTCAACTATTGATTCGAGTTCACTTCATGGACTCCAGCTCCTCTTCCCCTAATGCTCTTTTGTTGAGAATTGGCCCTAACATTTCGAATATTTCATGCATTTCTTCGATCTTCCCCTCTCCTACAGCTCTTCCTGCTGCATTGTCCACTGTATACTGGCACTGTTGCGTCAACCCATCATAAAAAAATTAGTTTAGCATGTGCAGCAGAAAATGATGATGTGGACATTGTATCAGTAAGAGCTTAAAGTGTTCCTACACCTTATGGAATAACTCTCCCTCCATCTGAGTGAAGCTATCTTGGTGCGTAACTTAGACATCTTTTGATGGGAATAGAACTTTCCTATGAATTTATTGTACACCTCCTCCCTTGTAGTCAAAGACTCGGAAGGAAGGCCATCAACCATGCCTTAGCCTAATCCTTTATTTTGTATAAGAAGCATCTCATTTTGAGTTGATCTTGGTTTATTCTATCCATTAGAAAGGTTTGTTGAGTGGTATAGAATTCTATAACGATGTTTAAATGGTCTTCATTAGGAACCCCATAAAACGATGGTAGCATGTTAAGATGGATGCTCTTCAATTCATAGTTCCTAGTTGCCTCTCCCATATGTATGCCCGAAGTGGCAGTACTAATCACCAATCTAGCATACTCTTTCATTACTAACTACCTTTCACCCATCTTGTGGTTATTCATTTGATCCTCATACTTAGGTTCCTTGCGATTTTCTTCAAATTCCCCTTAAGGTCTTCATCTTCGATGTATATTATCAATAAAAGGGACGGGTTCACTGTCCAAAGATCTTCTTCCTAGCATAAAACAAGTGAATTCACTACCTAAAGTTCTCCTACCTAGCACAAAATAACTACAGAAATCACTAAATTAATAACAAAAATTACAAAACATGTTATCAAAATAACACAATAAAACATACATGCATAAACAAGCATAAACAATGAAAATCACTTAAGCAAACAAAAACAATCAAAATTAATCAAGTTCAAAATGCTAGAGACCTCCCAGACAACAGCGTCAAAAACTTATTGTGCCCAAAAAGACCTAGACTATCATATTCACAAATATACGAGGTAATTGTAGTAATTAGATAGAGTTGTCTTCCACAGGGGAGAAATTGGTTATTTAAAATTAATTTTGAATTAAAAATAAAAACAATGCAATCCTAAGCACTCTATCCCAAATTGTTGAATAAAAGCTTTAAAGAAAATCACAATCTTAGAATGAAAAGTAAAATGATTCAACCGGAAACAAAGACGAGTAGAAATCAAAGTAGAAAACTCTTGAGAATTAATTTCGCTAATTTAATCTCCAATGCATTATTAAGGGAAAATGATTGGATAGTTGTTTTACTGAAATTAATAGTTTGGCTTTAAGATCAACTCAAATAATAGACTAAATCTAGCTTTCGCATTCAACAAGTTATTATCTAAATTAATTATGGAAACCCGACTACTACTTACCACTTAAGTTAATATATTTCTAATTCTTAACCTAAACGTCTATAGTTCCTTGTTCCATATTAAATTTCTCCTCTTAGTCCTTTGTTAATACTAAAATGATGTAAAGTTTGATCATACTATTACACCCATTCAACTAATAAACCACAATAAATATAAGACAATAACACAATCCCTCAATCATGCATATTTGACTAAAATAGATACATTAATCTTTAAGAAAAAGAGATCAACCCACCATAGCATAAACATAGTTAATCATCTCCATATACTTCAGCCCCATGTTACTATCAACAGAAGTATTAAAGTACTAAAATAGTGAATATTAAATGAACTATGAAAAGAAAATAAATAACAATCGGTTAAGCTAACAAGTAATAAGTTCAGTAAATAAGCAAGAAAATAAGCAACAGATGAAACATGGAATGAGCAAACAAGGATCGGATAAGCAAGTGCGATTGTTCTCCTAACCCTCTCAAACTTCCAGCATTAGCGCTTGCCTTCTGCTTTAGCCTGTTCTCACCCAACCAAATGGTTACTCAAGTTTAAAGGTTTCAGCTATAGCTCTTGCCTTCGGCCTCTCTGCTGTGTTTCTCTCTTCTTCACTGACTCACTTTGTTTCTCTCTTCTTTCCCTATCTCTCTCTGTGCCTCCCTAAATGAGTGTCTATATATAAAGAGTGAAGAATGAATCAAAGATTTCTTTTGCCTCCACTCTCTACTTCTATTTGTAGTATGCTCCTAGGTCTAGGGTTTCGTGTTGTCCCTCCTGCAGATGACACATAATAAGTGGCTGAATTAAAGGAAAAACATGTCACAGGGTTAACTTTATTTGTCACCCCTGTGAGGACTGGTCACCACCGTGACTTATAAGTGTTATAGTGGTGACAAGCTTACTCACCACCTTTCTTTGTTGTTTCTTTTCTTCTTATGCAAATTATTTACATGAACTTCCATTTTTCATGCAAAAAATTACAAAATAATCCAATTAGCATGCATGCAATATGCACTCCATTTTCACTCAATTCATCTCTCAATTGGATCAAAACACAAAAATTTGTAACCAAAATCAAGATATGAAGGCAATTAAAAGCATTAGAAACTAGACATAACAATAGGTTATGAGAGATCCCAAAGGTTAGATATATAGAAGAATAACTAGAAAACAAATAAATCATAATTCTAAGTCTCTTTTCTTTTTCTTTTAATGAATTTTCTTGCAATTGGATTAAATGTTGTTATCTATTGGATATTGTGATATATTCTTCATGTTTTCCTCATCCTTATATCAAAATTATTGCTTCTCTAAATTTTTAAAGCTTAAAAACTCCGAAAAACTCGCTTTCTCTAATTTTTCCTTTGATCACGTCCTTTTATAGTAAAAACTAGAGTTTCTGGGATATATATGGTTAACATGCACGATCGTGAATAACATTAACAATTTCTAAAGAGAGAGAATCAACAATACAAGATGTAGCTACACCCAAATTGTGATCTTTAGCTTTGATTTCCCTTACGAATAAAAAAGAAAGAAGGCTAGCCCTCTATGGATCTCAAAGAAGTAAGTGTTTTACCCCCTTTCATGTTCTAAAAATGATTCATTCTATGTTTTGCCACTCAAATGTCTATTTATAGAAAAAATTAGGTTTCTAGGAAGATACACGATTAGATACATGCATTCAAAGTTATACACAGCTGTGTAAGTGCATACACATTTGTGTATCTTGTAGGTCATTTTGAATTCTTAATTTTCTTCCATTTTCTTGTCCTATCTTCACCTTAATCTATCTCCTTTTTGTTCCACAAAGACAAATGAGTTTGAAAATCAAGAGGATGGCTCAAGAAATCTACTTTTAACTCATTTTAGCTCTCGTGCTTCCAACCTGTACTTAAAACCAAATATGAAACAAAATGAGTATCTTAAGCATTCCATAGCATTAATCACTAAATGTTATTGAGTAAATGTATAATCAATTAAGCACACATCATCTGTCTCTGAAGTCTAGGTTGGAGAATTAAAAGTGATAAAGATGTTTCTAGACTTTGGAGTATTTAACGCGTGGGTTTATTCTAGGTTTTGGTTTTAATTATTTGATTGTAAGGATTATGTTCTTATATGATAGGTCCTTTTTATTTGTAATATTTGCCAACTCTTTCATATTTTTATAATTTAATTTTTTTAACTTCTCCAAAAAGACTATATATTCTTTTATGGAATTAATTGTTGGATATTATAATTATGCTTTCATATGTTATAATTCCAACCTCTAATTCTGTCAAAACTTGCCCTTGGTACTTTAATTGAATCTTTCAACTTAGGCATAATACCAACATTGGGAATTTTTCAAGTTAGACACAATTAGGGATGTTTCTATCAAAATTGACCTTATGTTTTGACACTTTAAATGTTCATTAGCATTCTATAATAAGAAATTTCGTCAATCTTGATCAATTTTTTTAAGGTTATCTTAATGCATGACACTTTATATGCTTTTTTTGTTAATTGATAAAGTCAGTGATATTAGATTTAAGGGGAGTGATAATATTCAGTGGGAGTGAATATTTTTTACTTTTGTATTTCATGCATTTTATGTGATATGCTTGAGTAAATTTATGTTATCTTTATGTATGGATTTTTTTAATTTAAATTTGAATTTGTTTTTGTTTTTGATATTAAATATGTTTTTAATATTGAATTATGTTTTATGCTTGAATTAAGGGGTGAGCTAATCACTATCTTTATATTCATTTATGTGCTTAATTTTATTATTTTTCTATAATATTACAGATGTTTATCATTATCAAAAAGGGGGAGATTGCTAAACCAAGGAAGGTTCCAATTCATGTTTTGATGATAACAAAATACAATTACTACTAATGAGTTTATTGTTTTGATGAAATAAAGCCATAAACTCAAAAAGATAGTGTAAGAAGTTGATAAAGAGTTGAAGTTTGCAATTGATGAAATGATGATCAGAAGAAGATCAAGGTTTATTAAGGCCATTTCACATCTTGTATTATTATTTTTAGCTTACTTTGTTAATTTAATAATGCAAGAGGCTCACCATACATAATTATTTCATCTTACTTCATTGCATGAGTCTTTATATTTATCAAGAGGCACTGAAGCTTTTGATTTTAATATGAATGCCTCTTAATCCTTCAAATAATATTTGGGGAATATTTTGGGAAGTGTTTTATTCATATTTAGATTAAACAAATTGGTTCTGAGTATTTAAAGTTGTTAAAATCATATTTTTAAGGTGATTAGTTAATCTACATAAGTTAACGGCAAGCAATATAGTTTTGAAGTTGTTAAATTTGAAGTATTAAGAGTTTACTGTAACATTGGTTGATACACTAGTTGACTGGTCTTTTATAATGGTCAATTAATACCCTTTATTAGTCGACTAGTGTTCCAACGACTAATGAATCTAGAGCTTTTAATGTATACAGTGCGTGAAACATAGCCATTGTAATATATTTTTGACTCTTACTATTTTGGGACCTAAAACATTATAAATAAGTATTTTCTCATTTGTATTAACATCAAAAAGGTTTTAAGTGTTGTAAACACATATTTCAATTAATTTTCCAATCATTTGAGAATCATTGTCATATATGTGTGAGTGAGTGATTCGAAGTTATCGAGTGACAAAATGAGGTAATTTGAGTTATAATATTTGGTTAGGACAATATATTATTGTATTTGAGGGTGATAAAATGAGATTAAGGTTCCTCTTCATTTTGGAAAAAGATTGTAAAAAGGTTCCTCTTTATTAAAAAAGATTATAAAAATGTTATTCTTTGCCTTAAAAGAAGAATTATAGTAGAATTCCAAAAAGAGTCTTAGTAGTAGACGTAGGCAAGGGTTGTTTGTCCAACCATTATAAGTCGATTACATTCTCTCTTCCCTATCCTTTTTAAAATTATTATTCAATTGTTTTATTAATTTATATTAAGCAATTCCTTCATTCATATTTATATTGATTTTTGTTAATTGAGTAGGTAACACCATTATTAAGATAGTTATGCTATATTTATGATCTTTCATTAATGTTATATTGTTATCCATGTATGCTTCATTAATTTGAAGGAAACGGGTGTTATTGTTCAATTGGCTTATCAAACTAATGCATACCCTAAATGGGTGGTTATGGATGTTCATGTGTAGATTTATAAGTTGGTATTTCTAGATAACTTTTATATTATTAATATGGATGATGATTCGTCTCTTTACCCTAAACCCTTCATTTTAGAAAGTTCTTTCCTAAACACAACTCATACTAAAATAGATTTGTATGATGGTACCCTAAAATGGAATTTGATGATGAAGTAATATGTTTTAACATCTCCAAAGCTACAGAACATCCCAATAAGGTTCAATTTGTTTTTCTTCAACTTTGTTGATACTATTGACTCAATAGTATAGGAGGATTTATAGATGAATGGTAAGGACGAATTGGAGGTTGTTGTCACCAATAACATTAGTTTAGAGACCAAAAAAAAAGGGATGCAACTTAGTGAGGAACTTAAAGAGATTGTGTTAAAACCTAGGCTAAGGAAGGGTAATGTTTCTTTTATAAATCCGCCTAATTCTCATCATAAATTACTTTCTTCAACTTTGTAGTCTAAGAGTTTGAAACTAATACTAGGCCACGTATGTATACTTAGGAGAGAATATGACATTTTTATAATCATTGACAATGATTTAACATTTAGCCAAGAAGAGAAGTTGGTTCAAATGTTAAAGAGAAATTTAAATAGATGCATAAATGCATAGAAACTAACCCTTTTTAAAATTGAGGAAAAAGTCATTTCACTATACAATAATCTACAGGATGTCTTATTTGTAACATCCCGTTTCCAGAGAACGGGTCGGACCAGAGAAACGGGTCCAGGTGTGGTAAATTACCACATCTCATG
>JANQBM010000220.1:14635582-14648681 GCA_025594535.1 Erythroxylum domingense | reverse complement strand
CCACCCTCGCGGGACACGGATCCGGGTATCACCATCGATATCGGGTTCGGGTTCAGCGGGAGTTGGGGTGTTACAAAGAAAGATCATTTCCCTTTACCTTTTATGAACCAAATGATTGAGAGGGTGGCTGGCACCATCCATTTTACTATTTTCTTGGTAGATACTCAGGGTACAATAAGGTGTTTATATACCCACAGGATCAGGAGAAGACCAATTTCACTTGTCCTTATAGGACTTTCGCTTATCGGAGGATGCCTTTTGATTTATGCAATGCACTTGCTACATTCCAAAGGTGCATGATGGCCATATTTATGGACATGAATGAGAAATTCAAGGAGGTATTTGTGGATGACATCTCTGCCTTTGGAAATTCTTTTGATCATTGCTTGTTTAATTTAAACAGAGTGCTTCAAAGATGTAAGGAGTCCCATTTAGTCTTGAACTAGAAGAGGTGTCATTTCATGGTCCAAGAGGGAATTGTATTGAGCCATAAGATCTCATGCAAGGGGATTGAAGTGGATCGAGCTAAGATCGAAGTGATTGAAAAGCTACCACCTCCCACCAACATCAAGGGCATCCAAGCCTTCTTTAGTCATATAAGATTCTATAGATGGTTCATCAAGGATTTCTCTCTTATTGCTAGACCGTTGACTCATTTATTAGTTAAAGACGTGCCTTTTATATTTGATGATGCTTGTTTAGATGCTTTTAACAGGTTAAAGAAGGCACTTACAATAACGCCCATTCTGACGTCACCAGATTGGTCTCTTCCTTTTAAGATTATATGTGGTGCAAGTGATTATGCCATTGGCTGTGCCCTTGGCCAGCAAAAGGAAAGGAGGTTGCACATCATCTATGATATGCGTTTAAATGTTGATCTATTTGATATACTACACTTAGTAATTAATGACTTAAAAATGCTTAGGATACTCATTTTAGCTCATAGTTGATCTTAGGTACATTTCGAAAGTGAAGGAACTAAAGGGACCTAAAAACATGTCCGTTGAAGCCATCTTCTGAAAAATTCACATCCACTTGTCTTTATGGAATAACAAAGAAGAAGATTAGAGCAAGATAATGGAAGAAAAAGTATCAAGGAATGGGATAAAACATAAAAGAATGAAGGATCAAATTGCTTATTGCATACTGGAAAACCTGCATAGCCATGAGTTATCACTCACGGCTGCGCATGTTTTTGCATGGATTTAAGGGTTGCTACCAATTATTTAATCATTAAAGGTATAAAATAAGCAAAGGTATGCACTTGGACGTGAATTTAATGGATAACATTGTTAAAATTATGAAAATTGAAGGAGTTGGACAATTACACGTGAATGTAGGGCTGAAGCAAAGGATAGGAAGATGAAGACACCTAACGTGAGTGCATATTGTCTCACTTGAGTGAGACACCATACACACACTAGCTGTCCATTTTGCTACATTAAAAACTCAGCTTTCCCATGCAAGATATCTGGTGAAAAAAAATGTGACAAAGCTTGGAGAATAAGACAAAAAATGGATAGCAACAGTAAGGGGTCCTCTTTAATTTTGAAATGCCACCTATCTAATTCTATTCTTAATTTGGAAACTTAGTTACCTCATGAGCTAAGGAGGAGGGCTATGAAATAAGAAAAAAGAGGTGGAAGTATAGACTGGAGTGTGAGGGATGAAGTGAGAATAAAACAAAGTACAACTGAAAGAAGGAGCGGAGAATCGAAGCTCCCATCTTTGTTAGAGGTTGAATATATGTAAGTGGAGTTGGTATGTGAGAAAAACGTAAGTGAAGGCTGCTTCATTTGAGTTTAAACATAGCTAGGAGGGCTGAAGAAGGAACAAATGAAGCAGAAAGGGCTGGAAAACTAAAGAGAGTCGAAGAGAAGAGAAAAGTTACGGCTTTGTGGCCTGCAAGGCAGAAACAACTGTAGGAGAAGAGAGGATACGTGAATAGTGAGCATGGACCTTAAACTTAATTTGTCCCATCAATGAATAGTAGCAAAGGGAGAAGAGAGCGGTAATGTGGAATATAGAGAGAGCTAGGTTTTCTTTTATTTTTCACCAAAAAAGCATGGAGAAGATGGCTCACACTTGGAGCATAAAAATAGAGATGGAAGGCTAGCTTCTGGATTGGTTCAACGAGAATATCGACTAAGTCATGGTTAAGCTATTTTTATCACTTTAAGGTTGAAATTTCTTTTTGGATTGTTGTGTTCTTGGTGTTAATTTGATTAAGTTTTAGGATGAATGATCTGAATATGTTATTTTGATTGTTTTATTTCAAACCTATTGGTAGAACATTGAATGAAATCCGTAATAATTATTTTTGATGTTTGTGAGTAGTATCTAATGATCATTAATCGTTAGGAACAACATAACTTAGGTTTGATAACCCGAACGTGTGAGGTTACTAGTTATATTGATCATTTTCCAATTCATAATACGATTGCCAAATTGAATCTAGAGATGATATCCTAAGTTATTCGGTAGTTAGGTTTAATTAACAATCATATCTTGATTAAACATGATTTAAAAGAAAATTGGGATTAGTAGAGCGTTCTATTAGTCTCAGATTAATAGTCCAAAGAGATTTGTAAAGACATTAGGACAATGGAATATGCTTGATCATGTTTAGGCCGAGATTGATTCTAGAATCGAACTTTATTTATATTCAACACTTTTCTCAATTTTGATTGCTTATTTTAATTTTTTTGATAGTTTACTTTTACTTTAATTTCTAAATTGTTTAAAAATCCAAAACCCCCTAATATTTTCCTTGCATTAATTAATTTTGTTACGAAAATTCACCGAACATTCCCTGTGGATTTGATCCCAACTCACCATAATTATAAATTTTAGTGTGTAAGGTTAGGTGCAGTGCACTCGACAAGCGCTGTCAATCTACTATGCAAGCAAGAACTTGATAGAAGCACAACTGAATTACATAACTACTAAAAGGAGTTGCTTGTTGTGGTATTTGTATATGAGAAATTTCGTTCTTATCTTTTAGGCTCACATGTTCTTGTTTTTACAAATCATGCGGCATTGTGATATCTCTTTGCTAAGAAGGATGTTAAGGCTAGGCTGATCCCGAGAGTGCTTCTGCTCCAAGAATTCAACATTGAGATTAAAGACAAGAACGGAGCAGAAAATGTTGTAGTGGACTACTTATCACAACTTGAGGGGGGCATCATGAAGAAGAAGAGGAAATCGAGGAGAGCTTTCTTGATGAGGCTTTAATAATGGTAGAAAATCCTTTTCTTCCTTAGTTTGCAGATATTGCAAACTACCTCTCAGGTGGTATTCTTCCTTCTGATCTCTTATATCAACAAAGGAAACGTTTCTTATTCCAATGTTCTCACTATATTTGGGATGAACCTGTGTTATATAAAATTTTTGTTGACAATGTGATTCGCAAGTGTGTCCATGAAGATGACGTTTTGACTCATTGTCATAGTTCAGTGTATGCAAGACACTATGGAGCGAACAAGATGGCGGCTCATATCTTAGAATGTGGGTTCAATTGGCCAAGTTTGTTCAAGAATGCCTGAAACTTTGTGCTACAGTGTGATATATGCCAGAGAGTGGCCAATATATCAAAGCAGGATGAGATGCCACTTTCGAACATCATGAAAGTGGAAATATTTGACATGTGGGGCTTAGATTTTGTGGGACCATTCCCATCCTCCGTAGGTAACACATATATACTGGTTGGAGTTGATTATGTTTCGAAGTGGGTTGAAGCCTTAGCTACTCCAACCAATGATGGCAAGGTAGTGCAAAGATTTATTAAGAAGATTTTCATTAGATTTGGAGTGCCTAGAGCGATAATCAGTGATGGAGAGAGTCATTTTTTCAACAAACCTTTTGAAGCTCTATTGAAAAGATATAATGTACATCATCGAGTGGTGACCCCTTACCACCCCCAAACTAGTGGCCAAGTGGAGGTGGTGAACAGATAGTTGAAGAAAATTTTGGAGAAGGTAGTGAGCATTTTAAGGAAAGATTAGGCTTTGAAGTTAGACGATACACTTTAGGCATATAGGACAACCTTCAAGACACCCATAAGTACTACTCCATATAGACTTATATATAGCAAGGCTTATCATTTACCTTTAGAGTTAAAGCATAAAACCTACTAGGTCATTCGGAAGTTGAATATGGATTAGAAGCATGCGGGTGAGAAGAGATCGTTACAACTTGATGAATTGGAATATTTGAGATTTGAAGCTTATGAAGATGCTAAGTTGTACAAAGCAAGAGTAAAAAAGTGGCATGATGCTCACATTAAAAAGGAGTTTAGGAGTGGGGACTTGGTGCTTTAATTCAATTCACGGCTTTGTTTATTTCCTAGAAAGCTCAAGTCAAGATGGAGTCGACCGTTCAAGATCCTTCAAGTGTTTCCCCATAGAGCTTTGGAGTTGGAAAATGTCAAGGGTGAAGCATTCTAGGTCAATGGGCATAGATACAAGCCATATTATGGAGGGACATACTCACAAGAAAGGGAAGTCATCTCTTTTATTTCTTCCACCCTTTTATGAATGCATGTGGAATGGTTAAGCTAATGACCTTAACTTAGCATGTTTACCTTTATTTTGCTTGTCTTTGTTTACTTCTTTGTTTGATTTGTTTAGTTTTGATTATGTTTGGTTTGAGTTTGATATGATTTCTTGGTGCTTACTTAGGTTTTGTTTAAGTTTTAACTTGTTTTCTCTTCAAATTTCATGTTCGTTGGGTGATTTTAATGTGTTTGCAGGGTGCTTGAATGTCAGGAATGCATGTTAAGCTTGGAAGAGGGCTAAAATGTTGGAAAATCAAGATTCGGTGTCTGTATAGTTCCGACGATCGTGGGAATGGGTCTATTTCCCACAAACATGGGAAGGCTCTTTAGAAACTTTTTGGAGCTTTAACTCACGATTGTGGGAAGAACAGGGATTTCCACGATCATGGGAACCCCAACTAAATGATTTTAAAAATCCCTCCTTCTTTCTTCTTTCTTCATCTTCTCACATTCTCTCCCTCTAAAACCTGAAACTCACTCACCCAAACCTCACAAATCCTTCATCTTTCCCCCAAATCTTGGTGTTTTCTCCACTTTTTCGATCATTATTCACTCCCTTAACACTTACTTCTCAATATCCATTTAAGAATCCAAGGATTTGGTAAGTTTCTCTCTTTCTCTCTCAAAAATGTACTAATCTCTCTCTTGACTCCTTTTTGCAGCTTTTTGTCCTTAAATGGCTCCAAAGAAGCTTGTAGCTCGTAAACCAATTGATCAACTGCTCCTCCAAGTCTCCAGAGAAAGTAAACGTGATATGGCGGTCACTTTTCGCGCCTCATTCCCTATTTTTTGAAAAGAGAAGGTATGAGATTCCAGGACTTTAACGATAGAGAGTTATTGCCTCCTAGGTACTTTGATTTTAACCTGTTAGAAACTATAAAACTAAGGCGTAACATTGAAAAATTAGTTGCAAATATCTGTTGGGGTTGTTTAATTCATTTTAATGTATTGACATACCCCATGATGACTATAGAATTTTTTACCACTATGGGCTACAATACTAAAATGGACACATTCTGGTTTAGGATAGGTGACCATGCATATTGGTTGGATTATACTATCATTTGTGCACTCTTTGAATTGTCTAACACCAAAGTTTTGGATGACTATGATGATTTTAATGTGGATGATTATTGGAAGATCCTTACGAGTGAAAACACTTTTGACTCTAGCAATGCACCCAACACTTTGATTCTTAGAACCGAGCACTTTCTTCTTCACAAGTTTATATGCCTAATTGTTTTTAAGCAAACTAAAAGCAAAAAGTATTTGGCTAAGGAACTTTTCTTTCTTTTGTGTATGGATCGTAAAATTAAAGTGAATACGCCTTATCACATTTTTCGATCTATTGTGGGTTGCATTATTAAGAAAAAGTCATATTTTGGCATGACTTACATTGTTACTACTTGGGCTTTGCATTACAATCTTGATGTGGATGGTGAACCTATAGCTAGACCTGATATGTTTGATATACCTTATTTGAGACACTCTGAAATTTTAGAGCCCCATTATATGGAACTCCTAAATTCGCAGACCCGCACTACTATTAAGAACAGGAAGAACAAGGATGTAGCCACTTCTCAACCATCCTCCTCTCAAGTGTCCCCGAAGCTTCAAGAAGAAGCAGTTGAAGACAAATCAACTGTAGCAGCAAATGTCGATAAGTTCCAGCAAATCCTCAACCAAATGGCCGAAAATCATCAACAAATGACACTACAAATTAATGAGCTCAACACCCAAATGAGACAAGTGCATAAGGAGTAGTGATACATAAAAAATAAATTCCTCAAGTTCATTCGGATGAAGAACATTGAAGTCCCTTTCCCTACGTCTTCGCCACCACAATCTCTATGAGCTTTCTTACCTTTACTTTTTACGTTATTTTATTTACCTTGTTAGTTGTTTTACTTACTTATTTGTTTGATGTTGCATTTTGTGTTTTAGTATCCTTTTATGTTTGCTTTATCACATTGAGGATAATGTGGTGTCCAAGTGTGGGGAGGTGACATTTGCTTTGTCAATTGTATTTTTTTAGTTTGTTTTAGACACTATTTGTATTTTGTTAATTAGGATGCATGTTTTAGGAATATTAGGTTGTTGTTTTATGTTGTTTTGTGTTAGCAATGGAACCACACTTTAATCATTTGATTTGTTTTGCCATGAGATTCTGTTATGTTAGTTGGAATGAGATTAAATGCATGTTTGAACTCAGATTAGGCTACTTGAGTAGAGAGTGAACCATGTTGAGTGATGAAAAGTAGTTGGTCATACAAGCTTACACAAAATTTGACACTTGAGCAATAAGGTAGTGTAGAGATGCATAATGATTTTTTGTTTAAGCTTATGTGAGGATTGAGCCTATATGACTCCATCTATAGTCATTTTATTTCTTTGTTTGTGTGTTGCTTCCTTAGGTTATTACCTTCAAAACTTGCTTTAAATCAGTTTGAGTCTACTAGATGCATGCTTAATAAAGATGATTAAGACCCTTTTTGTGTTAACCTTTGGCTTAAATGACCTACCTTTTATTATCCCTTGCTATCCCCATTGAGCCTAAACCCTTTTGTTTATTGAAAACACCCCACATTTTAAAACTTGAAACTCGATTATCCTACCCGTTCACAAGCTTAGTAAAGTATTAAGTGATGTATTAGTTTGGGATTTTTGCTACATTTTTTTCTGAGATGAATTGAGTGATACTTCTACTCTTGGATCACATTGCATTTATTTGCTATTTTGTTCATTGTTTCATCAATTCTTAAAAAAAGAGAAAAAGAAAAGAAAAGAAAAAGGAAGAACATTTTAGTAGCATCAATAAGTGCATAGTAGTAGTATATTTACATTTGAGTATCTCAGAAATATGTTTTATTATCCCTTTGTTCACTTATTACTTTATGAATGTCTGTGTTAAACCCTTTACCTCGTTTGACCCACCTTAAACCTTACCACATTTTAACCTAAAACCTTACCACATTTTAACCTGAAGCAATTCATTTTGATTTATTTATGCATGTAATCATTGTAGAGGAGAATTGGTGTATTAGCAAGCCTATGGTAGTGTAGTTTCCTATAGGTAACTTGAACAAAACACTAACCATTAAACACTTGAGAGAAATGATTAAAACCGTGAGGAAGATTCATTTTGTGTTTATACTTATCTTTGAGTGATGGTGCCATAAGTTGGGTTTGCTTATGTACACTAATGAAAAGTAGTCATAATATATGTAGTAGCTTGACATTTAAATTGGCCAAACTTTGAGGGATTGCATGTTTTGATCTTTGTGAAAATCAAATGATGGAATTGATTGGTTATGTTTGATTTTGCTTGAAGATAAGCAAAGATTTAAGTGTGGGGAAGTTGATAGTTGTGCATTAGTTTGTGTTTTTCTAAGTATTTGGCATGTGTTTCTTGCATAATAGGTTATAATTGTTACGTTTTAGGACTTATTTTGTATGTTTTCGTTTAGTTTGATCTTCATGGTTGTTGTTTTATGTTTGATGTTGATTTAGGTTAAGAATTGATCATTTTTATGTAGGAATATAGGGTGGCCACCTTTTTGTTTGAGCTAGGGACCAAGAGAGGAGAAGAGAAGTGGAAGAATTGTGAGAACCTAAGATCATAGGATTCATGCTAATTCCCACGCCCACGATCGTGGTATCCCTAACCCAAAGAGACATGTGGGTTCCACTTATTTGTTAAGTTCTTGTGACTATATAATGGCAAAAATTCCTAGGGCCAAAGGGTGTCATGAGAACTTGCTTCCTTGAGCTAAAAAATATATTTAAAGTCTAAAGAGAGGTAGAGAATCAAGATTTCCATTCCAAATTGGGCAAAGAGCACACTAACTCCAAATTTTCCAGATTTGGGCAAAGAAGAAGGGGAGCTAGCTTCATATAGTTCTTATTTCGTTTTTTCTCTTCTAGCATCCTTATTATGGATTTTCTAGTTGTTGAGGAATGACATTGTGAATGGCTGAGTTATTTGTAGAGATTACTTGTGAACTACTTATTGAACTCAGACTTTGTTGATTTGAATGAATGATGCTTTTTATGAATGTTGAGCTTATACTTTGCAATTTATTGAGAAATTGGGTTAGGTAAATTATATAGGGATGTACAATAAGAATTGGCACTCTATAGACATACATTCATCAAGTTAATTGATTAGTTAGAGAGAGATCTTGGCTAATTAGTTGATTACCCATAGGATAACTTCATAACTAGTTGAATTGGTGGACTAATTTTGTAGAATTAGAAATTGCTTAATCATTTTCATTTAATTTGGCTAGGAATAATTAGTTACACCTTGAGAGATGGTAGTTAATATATTAGGACATCCTAGGTGAGGTACAATTCAATTAATAAGGTAGGATGGAGATAAGATGGGAAAAAGTGATCTCTAATTGCTAAATCTTGAATTCTAAGCTTATGCATTTTTGCTTTATCATTTTTTTATTGTTATTGTTTGATTTAGTTTAATTTTTCAGTTTATATTTATTAAATTTTGTTCTCAAACAAAACAACTTGAATTAAGTAGCGTCTAAACACAATCTTTGAGGGATCAATATCTGTTCTGTACTACAAGTTACACCCCACGTACTTGTGGTTTTGAGTATAAAACTAGTGAATTGGTTTTGCAATCAATAGTAGTCTGAATTATAAAGGCATACAATGCGTCCATTATAATGATGCAAGTGGTTAGTGAAGTATTTCCAGTTAACACCCAAAAATTGCAATCCGGACTGGGTATGAGAGGCTTTTATTTTTGTTTCAAGAAGACCCACCAAAATCAGTCTCTTATCAAGTACTAATTCCATACTAACACTGTCATTTAAGGGGAGTACCCCTTCGGTTTGGCTCTCCTTTGGGCTGATCGTCAATTGGACTTTGAGCGTGTGTCTTTTGACCCCTCAATCCCATTATTTTATGTCTATAGCAACTATGAATTTTGGGGATTTTCCTTCTCCATTTTGTTGTTTCACCACACTGGGTGCATCTTTAATAACTCCTCATCGTTTGGTAGCTCAGCTAAATGACTATCAGTGTAACATCCCATCACCGATGAGAAGGGTAAGATAGTAATTTGAAACGAGTTAAGAGTGTTTAAAATTGTCTAGCTATGTGCATGCATTTATATATACACGTGAATAGTGAATTTTGCACATGAAAATAACTGTACATGCATTCATGACATTTCTCGGTATAAGTGCGAAGAAATGTGATTGTGAATAAATTTGATTTGTGTGTATAAAAAAATTGTGTTGGAGAAGGTCTTTTTGGTTTTATGGTTTTTATTGAATTTTAGAAATTTTTTGGAAAATTTTCGGGGTCATTTTCGGACCAGAAAAAATGCCAAGTGGCAGAATAAGGGTTTACGGGTAGTGAAAATGACTGTCCAATGGCACTGGAAATTTAGATACATGAATTTAGGAATTTTTTATTTGAGCCATTAGAATTTTGGAGAAAAATTAGAATTGAATCGGAAGGAAATTACATGAATAATTGAGAGGTTGACATGTGTCACTTGCCTAACATGCCACCTTCTTTATTAATTAATAAACCCATCTTGCTTTTTGGACTTTCACGACTCTTCCTATTTGTCTTCTTCTTGGTTTGGTTTTTGAATGAAAATTCTCCATCATCCAAAACTTCTATTCTCTTTATTCTTCTTTGAATTTGAATCATCCTTTCCACTCTCTTTTACACCTTGCTTGCTCTTCTTTGGTTCATTAAAAACTCCTAACCTAAACCGCACTCCCTTAAGTGATGATGATATGGTCGTATATGGATAGTGAAAAGTAGAGAATTTGTGAAGTTTTGAAGACTTGAAGGATTAGAAGCTTAATTGGTAAGAGTCGTATTTTTATGTTCTCAATTGGTAGTGAAATGCATAAATTGTGGTGTTATGTGAATTAATTGCATGAAATTGTGCTTTGACTAAATTGGGTATGTTAAGTCTTTGGTTGATTGATAATTGATGATTGATGAGTTAGAAGTTAAGAAAGGAGATGTTATGTAGTATAGATGAATTGAATTGTTTTAGATGGATTGTAATTAAAGGAAGATGATTGAGTGAGTGTGCTGCCATGTTGTGGACTATTGTTCAAGAAAAGGTTGTAAGATAGTTTATGGTGGATATATGAAGTGAACTGAGTGTAAGTTGGTTTAGAAATGTTATGGAAGATGTAGAATGTGAGTTAGGATAGAGTCTGGAAATTTTGTGTTTGTATATGTTTCAGTGTTTCTGCCATAACTTTCTACGTGATTGTGCTATTGAGATAATTTTTCACTTGAATTAAACTTGAGGAGTGTAGCTACATTTCTTGTGAAGGAAATGATGTTTAATTTTGGCATGAAAAATCCCAAATTTTGATTTGAATGTGAGGATATGTACAGGGATGAACAGTAGTTTGAAAATGTAGTGATCTGAAACTTTGTGAATTTATCTGGGTTGATTTGGGTAGATTTTTCTAAATTGTTCTTCATGAGAGTTGTAGCTTTTCTTGTTAGATTTCTATCACTATAAAGTATGACATTTTTTGATATAAGGATAGAAAGTTAAGATTTGTTGAATTTTGGATGTATTTTAAAGATTTAGGTGCTTTTCGTGTGAAAATGTTCATAAGTGAAGATTTTGTGGGTATTGTGTTCTGAGGCCAATTCTGGACTGTTTTGATTTGAATTGGAGCAATTATCCTTATTGAAAGTTGTAGAGGAATGTCTTAGCTTTTCAATGATGTGTAATATTCTATTTTTGGATGTAGGAATTAAAAGATATGAGTTTGTGAAATGTGGATATGGTTTAGGTGATATGTAAGGGGGCAGAAACTTTGATTGCGAATTTGACCTTTTTATAAGTTGAATTTGCTTCCACGTTCTTCAGAAAAAGTGTATATTGTGTTTGTATATTTCCATTTCTATAAAGCATGGAATTTTTGAGTAATGGGATAGGAAGTTATGATTTTTAGAAGTTGTGTTATTATTTAGGATGAGTTTACAGGGCATACTTATTTGAAGTGAATTTTGACCCCTATAGAGGTCAAATTTGTTTGTGAGTCCTTCATAAAACTTGTATATATTTCTGTTATCTTTCCATTGATTCTAAGTTTGTCAATTTTGGAGGTCTGAGTGAAATGTTATGTGTTTTGGAAGAAGAATAGTGTGAAAGAACAAAAAAACAAAATTGGTAGTCGGAATGCAGCATGGAAGCTGACCCTTGCGAGGGCGCATTCCTCGCGAGGGCGAGCCTTCTCGCGTGGGCGAAAAAGTCGCAGGTGCGAGGACGAGCCTTCTATCGGGCGCGACAAGGTCGCGGGCGCGAGGGTGAGTGCGAACGCTCTCCTCGCGAGCGCACTGCGCGCCCTTCGCGAGCGCGAGAGCTCGCGAGCTCGACAGAGGCCGCGCTACGTGCCCCTCGCAAGCCTCAGCGCTCGTGAGCGCGAGGAAGAATGCGATATGCGTTCCTCGCGAGCGCGCGTGTTGAGCACGCTTCTCGCGACCGCGAGACAGTCGCGAGTGCGAGTGGCCTAATGGTAATTTCTGCCCATCAGACCCCTTGCCATGTTTTTGCTTATAACTTGGCCATCCGACCTCCGATTGACTTGATACTCAAAGCTTCGGATTCCTAAGTCATTTATCTACCTCTCCATAGGACTTAATGAATTCTTTTGATTAATTTGGAAATTTGGGGAGTGAATTAAAGTGAGAGGATTAACTTAGAGGTTATGAATTAATTATTGTCGGACAACCTTCAGGTTAACTTTTTGGTTGAAACCGGGATTGTCATGAACATTCATTGTACATATTCCGCATAAATGAATGCTTATAAGTGTGAAAATTTATTAATTTTTATACAATGTATTGCATTAATGGGTTGTGCAGGTTAAAAGTCTGCAGTCAGGCGGCAGTCAGACGTTCTAGAAAAAGAAAGTAAATGCTAATCTGGAGCGTACTGTGAGTAGACCTAGATGGTCTCATTTCATTGTTTGTTATGTTTTGAATTTTGTACTGATTTATTTCTGAATATCTATAAAAATGTGATTGATTCTGTTGATTCTCGGACAGGAGGTCCGATGATTGCGATGTTTGGTTGAGATATTGAAGTGCTGCTTATATGTGAATGAGATGAACCAAGTGTACATACTTTGATGGGTAAACGTGTTCTTAATGAGCATGTGCATATAAATGAAAATGTGATTTCTCGACTTAATCTTGAATACCGGATTAAAGTCCGATGGTATGGGAATGTCATTGAATGGGATCATGCAAGTGTTGTTGATGCATTCCATTTCATAAATGCATGAAACATAATGATAGTTGTGACCATAGTAGCCATCGATCAGAGCTTAGAGCTCAACGTGTGATTCAGAGCCTCAACGCTTAATGAGCCCTATATGGGACAGTTTTTAATAAGCCCTATATGGGACAGTTATCAATGAGCCCTATATGGGACAGTTTAGGCACTCGATCACAACAAAGTAATAATTGGAAAGTGAGTCTCATGGGCATTGCATATGCATAATATAAATGATTAAATTGTAATGA
>JANQBM010000220.1:14615202-14635482 GCA_025594535.1 Erythroxylum domingense | reverse complement strand
CATTATCTTAGGTTATGTGTCGGAATGACCTACGGGCGTTCCGGTACGTACTCTAGGGTAATGGGGGGTTACAATAAATGTGTGCCTCCACGTCAAAAGGCTATAATGACATTCTAACCAAGCATTTTAATAAAAACATGACTTAGTCGAGTAACTGGATAGACATTTATTACCAATGTTTGCCTCCATGTAAAAAGACTAAGTCCATGTTCAATAAATAAATAAACAATTAAAATGTGTTTTCTAATAAAAACCTATCGAACTTGTAAAAGCTTGACCTTTCATGAAATTGTACTTAGGAACAGTTACAGATTTCGAATGACCAAAGAATTATTCATATGTATGTGCAATTGAAAAGGGTAAATAAATTAACAATTAGATCTTGATTAATTTGTATATTTAGTTCAAAGTCCCTAGATATAGATTTTGCATGTTAATGATTTGATATAACTTGAGTGATTGTGTTTAAGATTAAATCTATTTTATGAAGTTGAATTGCCTCGTTACTGCGTTATGTGTTGTATGTTTGTTATGTGTTTTTTGTTTTATTTGTTTGAGGACAAGCAAATCTTTAAGTGTGGGGATGTTGATAGGCGTGATTTGCATCACATTTTAGGTTTAATTTGTTATGTATTAAGTGTTAATTTGAATTTTTAGTATGTGTTTAGGTTAGAATTGTGTTAGTTTATGTGTTTGTGTTTTTATGGGTTACTATAATTCTTTAAGCTTAAATATTATATTTTTGAGGTACTTTGATGTGTTTGTTCGTGTTTCAGGGTCAATGTGGAAGAATGGAAAAGTTTCGAAGACTTTTAGGATAAAACCACAGCCCCCAATTATGGCACAATCGTGACAGAAACATGTGAGCTAGCCCACAATTATAGCCTAAGGGACACGATCATAGCAGAAGACTCTGCTACAGGACATGACCACGATCGTGATAAAAAGGTTTGATGCTGGCCACGATCATAGCCTGCGTTAGGTAGAAACTTAAACAAGAGAAAAAGTCAAGATTCAAGAGATTTTCTAGAACATTTAGACCCTAGAAAAACCCTAAGGCTACCAAGGTATTTAAAGAACATGAAGAACAGAAGAGAGGAGCTTTTGCATCAGCCACAATCCCAAAACACTAGAGAGTTTTATCAAGAGATTGAGGAAGAAATGAAGGAAGAGAGACATGGAGAAGAAGCCTACGTGAAGTACTTCCCGAAACAGGAGATTTCTTACCTTTGATGCCTCTATCATCATTCAATTTGTATTTTTTAACTTTTTTCAATTTTATTGATGTTGAGAATTGTCTAAAGTCACCTTCGAGATTTTTATCTTTGATATTAATGAAAGTTGATTGATTGCATTTCTATTGAATTTCTTATGATTTCAATGTTGCATTTGCATAATTCAATAACAAACTGAGAGGCTGAACTGAGTGAAAAATCATTAAATTGAACTAACGAGAGTTAGGTAATTTAATAATTCAAGAATTGAATCAAATCGAAAAATTTGTATAAGAGAGATCTTGAATAGGTTTCTGGTAGTTTATTGGATAATTTTAAATCTAATTTAGGTTTTGGATAAATTATGAATCGAGAGGTTGCAATTTCCATAATCTAATTAGGGTTTATAAATTAGGCTTAATGATTATAACTCGAGAGAGAATAGTCAATCCAAGGACCGTCTAGAATCGATAATCCAATAAATTCATAATCAATTAGGTTTTCATTAAAGTCAGATAAAATTTCCCTTTCTCTTAATTGGTAGTTTTTAGGTTGTTTTGTGATTGGGTGTTGCATCTACTATCTTGTTATTATTTTCAAATTTGGTTATTAGAATTAATTGTGTGATTTAAACAATTTCTTGTTTAGTTTTTTTTATTTTGAATTATTACGAATTGAGTTTAGCCTTATATTTTAGGATTAGATTAACCCTCCTCGTGGGATCGACACCTTAGGTACTACGCGAATGACCCTTGCCCTTGTGGAATATTAAGCTTAATTATTAAAGCTTTTGCATATCCGAAACTTGCGATCAACAGGCATTGAGTTGTGGCCTCATAAAGTCCATATGGGTATGTCGCTCTTCATGATGCATTTCCTCCACCATTGTTATTTCCATCTCTTTTTAGCGTTCATCTCTTGAGATTCCCCATTGTTGTCTAGTGATATCCAAGTTGATGTGTCTACTTTATGCCCAGCTTTCTTTTGATACAAAAGACAGTGAATAAGCCTTAGACTGTAAGAATTAAACTAATCTATGCCTCTCCAGAAATGGTGCCAAAAACTTTTTGAGCAAGTTTTACAATTTATAAAACTCTCAATAGTCCACAAGTGCTTAGGTCATACTTTGTAATATTGAAATGTTGATCCCACGAGGAGGGTACTAGCCTAATCCTAAGTTGTTTAAGGCTCAAAGAAAAGAATAAAAAGAAAAATTACACAAGTGAACATGGAAAGTAAATACTGGAAATTGATTCAAGAATTGTAAGCGGAAAATTCAACAAGACATAATTAAACTGAGTAGTCACACAAGTCACAATGGAAGTCCATCAAAAGAGTTAATCAAGTTATAATAAAGGGGATTTTACCTATCATTAATGCTAATCTAAATATTTATATGTTTACAGGATGTCATTTCTAGCCAGTCGTAAGGTTGATTACTCTCTCTCGAGTTATAACCACTAAACCCTAAATTATAAACCCTAATCATTATGGAACTTTCAATCTCTCAATTCACAAATTACCAGTGATTCTAATTAGTTCTAAAGCTCTCTAATAAAAATCGAGTCGCGCACTAGAACACTCTCTATGAAATTACCGACTAGATTGATTAAGTGGTCATTAGATTGCCTAACTCTCATTAATTCGATCTATTCATTTTTATCCAGATCACCCTCTCAGTTTGTTACCGAAACATGCAAATACATTAACCAGTCATAACACTCATACCAATAAACACAAAAATAACCAAATCAACATTAACTCCAAGTAAAATTCCGAAGGAGAGTTAGAACATTATCAATACCCAAAAATGATTTCCATATAATCCATCTCAACTTTATACATTTAAATGAAAAAGGAAATGAAGAGAAAATGGAACTTAGCTTGGATATATAGGGAAGGTAGCGACATCGAGATACTAGCTAATTCGGGGAGCAACAGAGTCGGGATCCACTTCTTCTTCCTCCTTTTTCCTCTTCTTCTTCTCTCTCTATTTTTTTTCTCCCTCTTTAGGGTTTCCAATAGTGGCTGAATGTAAAGCTGCCTCTCAGACTCTTTTGATGTTCTTTAAATATCCTTTTGTGTTTTGGGGAGCCCTAGGTTTTTTCGAGGTCCGAAAGGTCCGAAAAATTCCTTGAAACTTGATGTTCTTAAGAGTCTGCCCATCTGCCTGATGCAGGCCCTGATCGTGACCTACATCTACGCCTTTTATCACAATCGTGCCCTAATGGGGTCATTGTTTTGTCCCGAATGGCTTCTAAAACTCCTCTGTTCTTCGATATTGACCCTGAAACACTAGCAAACACATTAAGGTATCTAAAAAATGTAATATTTAAGCTCAAAAGCTTATACTAACCCATAAAACATTTAAAACACAACTAATTAACAAACTAATAGAATTCTAGCCTAAACACATACTAAATGATCGGATCAATGGATAAACATATATCAAACTATACCCTAAAATACGATGCAATTTACACTTATTAATATGCTGCCACCTCGTTCTTCTTTCTATTTGTAATCTTATTTTAGGTCTAGGTTTTCGAGCTTTGAACCTACAAATGCTATGTAATAATTAAATAAGTTAAAGTGAAAAACATGGGTGACTATTTTGTCACCCCAGTGAGGGCACTTGTCACGGTGTGACATGCTAAGTCACCATCGTGGCTAGCACCAAGTTAAGTCACCACTTTTTTTTCTTTTCATGAAAATTTTACAAAATAATCCAATTAACATTCATGCAATATTCAATACATTCCCACTCAATTTATATCACATTTAGATCAAAACACTAGGATTTATAACCAAAATCAAGATATAAAGGCAATTAAAAGCAATAAAAACTAGACACAACACTTATCTGTTATGATGTGGTAGTATTTTTTGCACTATTAAATGTATAAAGGTATGCCATAATTTTAGCTTAGCCATGGTATTCTTTATAATTAGTGAAGGTATTCTCATTTTAAGGTGAATGTGTAACTTATCTCTTATTATTGGTAGTATTTTCATTATATATGTAAATATGGTATTGGATGTATGAAATTATTTATAGTTTTAACTAATTTATAGTATTCTTCATATTGAGTGATCGTATTCCCATGTAAAGATGAATTTGTGGCTTATTTATTATGGATGGTGGTATTTGTTTAACATAAACTTAGTAGTGGATGTATGAAAGTTTGGTATATATTTAACTAAAGCGTAGTTTTCTTCGTGTAGGTGATGGTGCTCCCATTTTAAGGTGAACATGTGACTTATCTGTTATAGGTAGTCATATTTTTTAAACATAAGCATAGTATTGGATGTATAAAGGTCTGGTATAATTTTAAACTGAGTCATGGTATTCTTTATATTGAGTGTTGGTATTATCATTTTAAGGTGAATATGTGACTTATCTGTTATAGGAAATGGTATTATTATTTTGCATAAGTATGGTATCAAATGTATGAAGGTATAGTATAATTTTAATCAAGTCATGGTATTCTTCATACTGAGTGATGGTTTTCCCATTTTAAGATGAGTGTATAACTTTTTTGTTATTGGTAATGGTGTTTTCTAATTATGGTATTCATTGTTATTAGATGGATGAAGGTTTGGTATAGTTTTAACTAATTTATGGTATTCTTTGTACTTAGTGATGATATTCCCATTTAATGGTAAGCGTATGACTTATTTGCTATGGGGTTGGTATTATTTGAGCATAAGCATGGTATTGGATGTATAAAGGTTTGTTATAATTTTAACTGACCATGGTATTCTTTATACTGAGTAATGATATTTCATTTTAAAGTGAACGTATGACCTATCTGTTATGGGTAGTGATATTTTTTATACATAACATTGGTATTAGATGTATGAAAGTATGTTATAGTTTTAACTAAGCATGTTATTCTTGATCATTTGTAATGGTGTTCTCATTTTAAGCTGAATGTGTAACTTACAATTTATAGTTTGTAGTATTTTTAAGACGTAAGCATAGTATTGAATGTAGTCTACTATAGTTCTAGCTAACCTAGGTATTCTTCGTACTGAGTGATGGTATTCTCATTTTAAGGTAAACTTATGGCTTAACTATTATAGGAGATGTTTTTCTTTAACTTAAGCATTTTATTGGATATACTAAACTATGATAATTTTAACTAAGATATGATATTGTTCATATTGAGTGATGGCATTCTCACTTTAAGGTGAATATGTGACTTATCTATTATAAGTGGTGATACTTTTGTAAATAATCATAGTATTGGATATATAAATGTTTGGTATATTTTTAAATGAGATATATGGTTTTTTTAATTAGTCATAGTATTCTCATTTTAATTAACTTATTTGTTATAGGTGTTAGTATTTTTTGTATGCAAGCATGGTATTGGATGTATGAATTTTTAGTATAGTTTTTACTCAAATATGGTATTCTTTGGTAATCAATGATGGTATTCTCATTTCAAGTTGAACATGTTACTAATATGTTATAGGTGGTGGTATTTTTTATACATAATCATGGTATTGGTTGTATGAATTTCTAGTATAGTTTTATTAAGCCATATTATTCTTCTTACTCGATAATAGTATTCTCGTAACCTTTACAATTTTTTATAAAGGTTTCTAAGGTTTTTATAAACTCATTCATCAAAGAATAAATTCCCATGTCCAATCTTGAAGTTGGAAGTAATGTAAGTCAGTGCTTCATCTTTATTGTCCACTATTGTCAAATGAAACATTTATCATCTAATATAAATAATGGTGGCTCTGTTTAAGATTAGTACAAATAAAAGTGTAGACAAATTTAATTTGGTCACAAAAATATGTTGTCAATTTTTTAAAATTAAGTTATTTCAGCTAAAAAGAACACAACATTCTTATTTCTTTAAAACTATTGCCAAAATAGTAATGATATTAACATAAATAAGTTTTAAATTTTTCTTTTTTCTTTTTCAAATGCATAGCCAAAAACTTTAATAAAAAGATAAGAGACATAAACATTCCATCAATTTTCTTTCCCAATTGATATTTTTAACAAAAATATGAAGCACGATGAGCAAGAAGTAGTAGTAGAAGAAGAAGACATTGTACTATTACAATTATATCCTTATAAAGTGTTAATTACTCATTCAGCCTTTTTATTTCTATTATAATACAATTCAATTTGCTTAGATGACAAGTGGTTGGTCATGGTTGGTGACAAATAGTTTGTTACATAAGCGTTCTTTTACTACTTTCAGGTATATCAACCTATTTCAATAATCTGGCTAGAATTTTGTTATCAATTGATAATAATGATATTTTTATCCTATTTTATTTTATTTGGGTTACCAATAAATTGAAATTACTCCACATTAAGAGTGAACTAAAATTTGTGGTTAAGAAATGGCAATTTTGCATTCATGATGCTAAAAATTTTTAAAATTTTTTCATAAAACAAATGATTAAGATTTTTCCTTAATAATATACACTACAAAAATAAAAATTCTAAAATTATTAAAATTTTAACCATTAAACTAAATTTCTTCTTAATAATCCATACTAAAAACAAAAATTACTAAATTTTAACCATCAAATTAAAATTTATAAGCATATTATTGCCAATTTAAATGGATTAAAATTATCTATAATATGCTAACATATTAATCTTTGACCTTGTTTTGTTTCATCGATTAGGCAAAGAAAAAAAGTTTCTCTTTGTAATTTACTTTTTCTAAAGGAACACTTATAATTTAAAATTATTAAAAAAGTTTGTGGTACTAAAAACTTTAAACAAGATTTTTTTATTAAATTATTATAAAGGTTATTAATTGACTAACTTTATTGTTAGATAATACATTTTTGAATGATAATCAGAGAAGTCTTAGCTTGTTTGTATAGCCAAGTTTATGCTTAGCTGCTCAAATCTTCATGAAGTGGGTCACTATTTCTTATTAATGTTGTGGTACCTCTTGCCCTATTATTATGCACTATTAAAAGTCTCCTTCTTGTTGAGCAAGTTTTACTTCTAATAAAACCCTCAATATTCATAAGTATACAGATCGTAAACTTGTAGTATTAAAGGTGTCGATCCCACGAGGAAATAGTTAGAACTAAGTGAACCTAACTTTGTATAAGGTATCAGGATATGAATTGAATGAAAATAAAATATAAAAAATTAAATAAAGCTAAGAAAATATAAATGAGCTATCACAAATATGTAAGGAACATCAAGGATAAAGCTTAGGATTCATTCTATTGTTATTTTGCTCCCTAACTTCCATTGTTTCAATTATGTGTTGATTATACATCCTCCAAGGGATTGACTACTCGTTCTCAAGATCTAATCAATTAATCCTAATTGATTACCAAATTCTAGATTTTGCAACCTCTCAATTCACAAAATCTACTTAACATTTTAAAATATTCTTAAGGGAAATATCAAATAATCAAGTTTTCATACAAGATCTCTCTTCGTATAATTACCAATTTGATATTTGAGAGACTTATTATACCACTAACTCTCGTTACCCAACCTAATCGGATTACTTTCAACTCACTCTTTCAATTTGCTATCGAATTATTAACATACCCAAACATCACAACACCAAAAAATTGAATTGAAATCAGCAACAATCAATTCATAAAACAACTCAAAAACAAATCCAAATATGATAATTAGAGCACCCTAAATGTGAATAACATATTCAAATCCAAGTTACACATCAAGTTTAATGAAATAAACAAAGGAAAGAAAGAAAGAACTTGATTTGAACTCAAACTTGAAATATGGAATTTCTGGATTGGTTTTCTTGCTCCTCGTTCTTGCTCTCTTGCTTTGGAAGATGATGTGATAGTTGTGCATTAGTGTGTGTTTTTTTAAGTATTTGGCATATTCTTTTTACATAATAGGTTATTATTGTTGTGTTTAGGACTTATTTTACATGTTTTTGTTTAGTTATCTTCACGGTCGTTCTTTTATGTTCAATGTTGATTTAGGGCAAGAATTCATCATTTTGATGTAGGAATGGAGGGTGGCCACCATTGTGATTGAACTAAGGACCAAGAGAGGAGAAGAGAAGTGGAGGAGTTGTAAGACAAGAACCCATGATCATGGGATTCATGCTAATTCCCACGATTGTGGGATCCCTAACCTGAAGAGACTCACAGGTTTTACTTATTTTTAGGTTCTTGTGACTATATAAGGGAAAAATCCATTAAGGTCAAAAAGTATCATGAGACCTTGCCTCCTTAAGCTAAAAGACAGATTTAGAGCCTAAAGAGAGATAAAGAATCAAGATTTCTATTCCAAATTAGGCAAAGAGCACACCAAATCTAGATTTTCTAGATTTGGGCAAAGAAAAGGAGGAAGTTGCTTCATGTATTTCTTTTTTCGTTTTTCTCTTCTAACATCTTTATTATGGATTTTCTGGTTGGATGTTGATGACATTATGAGTGGCTAAGTGGAGGAGGTGAACAGAGAGTTGAAGAAGATTTTGGAGAAGGTAGCGAGCACTTCAAGAAAAGATTAGGCCTTGAAGTTAGATGATACACTTTGGGCATATGGGACAACCTTCAAGACATCCATAAGTACTACTCCATGTAGGCTTATGTATGACAAGGCTTGCCATTTACCTTTGGAGTTGGAGCATAGAGCCTATTGGGCAATTCGAAAGTTGAATATGGATTGGAAGCTTGCGAGTGAGAACAAATTGTTATAACTTGTTCAATTAGAAGCGCTGAGATTTGAAGCTTATGAAAATGCTAAGTTTTACAAAGAAAAAGCAAAAAAATATGGCATGATGCTCACATTAAAAAGGATTTTAAGAGTGGGGACATGGTGCTTTTATTTAACTCACGACTTTGGTTATTTTCCAAAAAGCTCAAGTCAAGATGGAGTGGACCCTTCATGGTCCTTCAAGTGTTTCCCTATGGAGCCTTGGAGTTGGAAAATGACAAAGGTGAAGCATTCAAGGTCAGTGAGCATAGATGCAAGCCATACTATGGAGGTACATACTCATAAGAAAGGGAAGTAATCTCTTTCCTTTCTTCCACTCTGTCACGAATGCATATGGAATGGTCAAGCTAATGACCTTAACTTAGCATGTTTACCTTTCTTTTATTTATCTTTGTTTACTTGTTTGTTTGATTTGATTGGTTTTGATTATGTTTTGTTTCAGTTTGCTATGATTTCTTGGTGTTTCCTTGGGGTTTTGTTTTGAGTTTTAACTTGTTTTCTCATTAAATTTCTTGTTAGTTAGGTGATTTTGATGTGTTTGCAGGTTGCATGAATGTTAGGAATGCATGCTAAGCTTGGAAGAGGGCTAAAAAGCTAGAAAATCAAGATTGGGTGTCTGTAAAGTGCCCACAATTGTGGAAGTACAGGGATTCCCACGATCATGGGATCCCCAGATGAAGAATTTTAAAAATCCCTCCTTCTTTCTTCTTTCTTTCTTCTCACATTCTCTCACTCTAAAACCGACACCCACTCACCCAAACCTTACAAATCGTTCATCTTTCCCCTAAATCTTGGTGTTTGCTCCACTTTTTCCATCATTATTCACTCCCTTAACACTTATTTCACATTCCCACTTAAAAATCCAGGATTTGGTAAGTTTCCCTCTCAAAAATGTGCTAATCTCTCTCTTGACTCTTTTTGTAAGTTTTTCTCCTGAAATAGCTTCAAAGAAGCTTGTAGCCCGTAAAATAATCGACCTATTGTGCCTCCAAGTTTCCAGAGAAGGTAAATGTGATATGGTGGCCACTTTTTGCGCCCCATTACCTATTTTTTTGAAAGAAGAAGGTATGAGATTCTTGGATTTTAAAGATAGAGAGTTATTGCCTACTAGGTACTTTGACTTTACACTGTTAGGAACTCTAGAACTAAGGTGTAACATTGAAAGATTGGCTGTAAATATTGGTTGGGGTTGTTTAATTCATTGTGATGTATTGACATACCCCATGATGGCTATAGAATTTTTCACCATTGTGCACTACAATACTAAAATGGACACATTCTGGATTAGGATAGGTGGCCATACATATAGGCTAGATTATACTGTCATTCATGTGCTTTTTGAATTATCTAACACCAAAGTTTTGGATGACCATGATGATTTAAATATGGAAGATTCTTACGAGTGAAACACTTTTGACTCTAGGAATGCACCCAACACTTTGATTCATAGCACCGACCACTTACTTCTTCACAATTTTATGTGCTTAATTGTTTTTAACAAAACTAAACGCAATAAGTGTTTAGCTAAGGAACTTTTCTTTCTTTGTTGCACTGATCGTAAAATTAAAGTGAATACCCTTTATCGCATTTTTTAATCTATTGTGGGTTACATTACTAAGAAAAGCTCATATTTTGGCATAGCTTACATTGTTACTGCTTTGCCTTTGCATTAGAATCTTGATATGGATGGTGTGCATATAGCTAGACCTTATATGTTTGATATACCTTATTTAAGAACCTCAAAAATTTTGGAGTCTTATTCTATAGAGCTCTGAAATCCTCAAATGCACACTACTGTTAAGAACAGGAAGGAAAAAGGTGTAGCCACTTCTTAACCATCCTCCTCTCAAGCATCCCCAAGAACCAACCATAGCAGAAGATACCGATAAGTTATAGCAAATACTTAACCAAATGGCTTAGAATCATCAACAAATGACATTGCAAATTAATAAGCTCAGTACCCAGATGAGACAAGTGGATAAGGATTAGTGTTAAATCAAAAAGAAATTCCTCAAGTTCATCCGAATGAAGAACATTGAAGTCCCTTCCCCTATGCCTTCACCACCACAATCTCCATGAAGATTTCTTACCCTTTACTTTTTACGTTGTTATATTTACCTTGTTAGTTGTTTTACTTGCTTGTTTGTTTGATGTTGTGTTTTATGTTTTAGTTTCCTTTTGTGGTTGCCTTGTCACATTGAGGACAATGTCTTGTTAAAGTGTGAGGAGGTGACATTTGCTTTGTCAATTGCATTTTTTTATTTTGTTTTAGTCACTGTGTATTTTGATAATTAGGATGCATATTTTAGGCATATTAGGTTGTTGTTTTATGTTGTTTTGTGTTAACAATGGAACCACACTTGAATCATTTTTTTTTTGCCATGAGATTCTATCATGCTAGTTGGAATGAGATTGAATGCATGTTTAAACTCGGATTAGGCGACTTGAGTAGAGAGTGAACCATGATGAGTGATAAAAAGTTTTTGGTTGCATAAGCTTACTTAGAATTTGACACTTGAGCAATGAGGAAGTGTAGAGATGCATAATGAATTTTCATTTGAGCCAATATAAGGATTGAACCTATATGACTCCATCTATAGTCATTTTATTTCTTTGTTTGTGTGGTTCTTCCTTAGGTTATTACCTTCAGAACTTGCTTTAAATCAGTTTGATTCTACTAAATTCATACCTAATAGAGATGATTAAAGCCCTTTTGTGTTAACCTTTGGCTCAAAATGACCTATCTTTTATTATGCCTTGCTACCCTGTTAAGCCTTAACCCTTTTGTTTCTTAAAAACATGCCACATTTTAAAACCCAAAACCCCATTAGTCTACCCATTCACAAGCTTAGGAGGGTATTAAGTGATGAATTACTTTGGGATTTTTGAGTGATACTTCTACTCTTGGATCACATTGCATTTAGTTGCTATTTTGTTAGTTGTTTCTTCAATTGTTAAAAAAAAGAGAAAAAGAAAAGAAAGGAAAAAAGGAAGAACATGTTAGTAGCATCAATAAGTGCAGAGCAATAGTATATTTACATTTGTGTATCTCAAAAATATGTTTGTTATCCCTTTATTCACTTATTACTTCATGAATGCTTGTGTTAAACCCTTTACGTCGTTTAACCCACCTTAACCCTTACCACATTACAACTTGAAGCAAGTTCATTTGATCTATTTATGCATGTAATCATTGAAAAGAAGAATTGGTGTATTAGTAAGTCTATGGTAGTGTAGTTTCCTATAGGGAGCTTGAGTTAAACACTAACCATCAAACACTTAAGAGAAATGAGCTACAACTTGAGGAGTATTTATTTTACGTTTATACTTATCTTTGAGTGGTGGTGCCATAGGTTGAGTTTGCTTATGTAAACTAATGAAAAGTAGTCATGATATGTGTAGCTTGACATTTGAGTTGGCCAAACTTTGAGGGATTGCCTGTTTTGATCTTTGTGAAAATAAAGTGATAGAATTGATTGGTTGTGATTAATTTTGCTTGAGGACAAGAAAAGATTTAAGTGTGGGAAAGTTGATAATTGTGCAGTAGTGTGTGTTTTTCTAAGTATTTGGCATGTGTTTCTTGCATAATAGGTTATTATTGTTATGTTTTAGGACTTATTTTATATGTTTTTGTTTAGTTTGATCTTTATGGTTGTTTTTTATAATTGATGTTGATTTAGGATAAGAATTAATCATTTTGATGTAGGAATGGAGGGTGGCCACCTTTGTGAATGAGCTAAGGACTAAGAGAGAAGAAGTGGATGAGTTGTAAGATAAGAACCCATAATCGTGGGATTCATGTTAATTCCCACAATCGTGGGATCCCTAACCCTAAGAGACATGCAAGTTTCACTTATTTTTAGGTTCTTGTGACTATATAAGTGTAAAAATCCCTAGGGCCAAAGAGTATCGTTAGAAATTTCCTCCTTGCACTAAAAAACAGATTTAGAGCTTGGAAAGAGATAGAGAATCAAGATTTCCATTCCAAATTGGGCAAAGAGCACATCAATTCCAGATTTTCCAGATTTGGGCAAAGAAGACGAGGGGTTTGCTTCATCTAGTTCTTATTTCATTTTTCTCTTCTATCATCTTTATTATTGATTTTCTGGTTTTTGGGTATGTTAATGACATTATGAGTGGCTGAGTTATTTGTAAAGATTAGTTTTGAACTACTTATTGAACTCCTACTTTGTTGATTTGAATGCATGATGCTTTTGATGAATATTGAGCTTATACCTTGCAATATATTGAGAAATTGAGTTGGATAAATTGTGTAAGATTGTACAATGATAATTGGAACTCTATATACCTACATTCATTAAGTTAATTGATTAGTTAGAGAGATATCTTGGGTAATTATTTGATTAATCATAGGATAACTTCAAAACTAGTTGAATTAGTGGACTAATTCTATAGATTGAGAGAATGCTTAATCATTTCTATTTAATTGGGTTAGGGACAATTAATTAGAGCTTGAGAGAGGATAGTAAATACATTAGGACATCTTAGGTGAGGCATAATTCAATTAACAAGGTGGGAGGGAGATAAGATAGGAAAAAAGTGATCTCTAACTGTTAAATTTTGAATTCTAAGTTTCTACACTTTTACTTTATCGTTTGTTCATTATTAGTTGTTTGATTTAGTTTAATTTTTCAGTTTATATTTATTAAAATTGGTTCTCAAACAAACCATCCTAAATTATGTAGCATCTAAACACAATCTCTAAGGGATCGATATCTATTCTTTACTACAAGTTACACCCATATACTTGCAGTTTTAAGCGTAAAACTAGTGAATTGTTTTTGCAATCAACATAGTGGCTGACCTTTTTTAAGTGTTTTATGTTCTTAAATAGTTCTTAAAGCTTTTAGGGTTCTTTCTAGGGTTTACCCACTTAATTTGGTTCCACAAATAGCCCCAAAATGTTAAAATTATAAAAAGAGTCGTGTGTTGGAAAAGCTGAAATTCGTTAGAATAGCTATCTATGCTCTTTGTCACGATCGTGGCCAGCTTCCATACTTCCAATTCTTGTCTTTTCTTCAATTTCTTATTTCCATACACTCAAAAACACACAAACAACTCTTAAAACATAAAATTAAGGTCCAAATCATGCTTAAAACCACACAAACACTTAAAATATAAACAAACACTAATAATAACATAAATTTAAGCCTATATACATGATAATCATCTAAGAAATACTCAATAGCACACTTAAACATCTATCCAAACCTATTATAATTTACACCTATCAACATCCCTACACTTAAATTTTTACTTGTCCTCAAGCAAAAACAAGAAAAAACTAAAACTAAAACTCAAATTCAAACTTAAACTTAAACTTAAATAAACCAAACAATAACGCATACATTCATATAATATGCACTAAAGATATAATGGCATCTAACTTAATGAGCCCAATTTAACCTCAAAAAAATAATCATTCAAGCTGTTCCAACATATTAACCTATGAAATTTAAGCTAAGCAATTTGGATTGAATATACATACTAATCAAGACATTAACATCATATCCATTCACCTAAAGCACTTTCATACAAACATTGATAATTAGTAATCAACCAAAATTTCAACTATCACTAAGCATCCCTTCATGAAAATTTTTGCTATTTTCAAAGACTAGTAGGATGTATTTATTAAAACATCAATTTTTTTATTTTCTTTAACTTCAACCTAGTCTTTTGATGCAAAAGCAAACACCTTATCATTAATGTCCCCCAATTACTCAACTAGGCCACGTTTTATTAATTAGCTAGGTTAGAATGTCATTACAGCCTTTTTGATATGAAAAAAATTTCATGTCATGAATGTCCCCGATTACTCAGCTATATCACTTTCTTAAATGGCAAGTAGCTTTATTCATAACTTAATATTTATTTCAAAAGGGTTAGTATAATAGTTATTCATTTAATGGAAATAAAATTTTTTTCATTTCTCATAATCTACCTCATTTCTTTAAGTCAATCATCCTCATAAAAGACTACTAATGATACTAACATATTCTAATTGAATTATAATTATAAATATATGCAACAAATTTCCTAAGATGAGGAAACTAATGTCTTATCCTAATTAACATATGTATTTAACAAAAAATAATTAAAACATAAAATGCATAAGCTAATATGCCTTTAAAAATTCAATGACTATGTTCAAAGCTAAACTACTTCCATCAAGTTATTGTTATTGACACATTGACACAATTCATACATATGAAAAATATGTTCATACCATGTCAACTTAATCAAACATGCCAATGTAAAATCCTCCTCATACTTAGAGAACACATTGCCCTCAATGTGAGAAAAACTAAACAACAAATTAAAAAAAGAAAAGAAAAAAACAAAAGGAAAGGAAAGTTAAGAGCACAAAACTAGGAGATTGAGATAGTGACGTTGTTGGTGACGAAATGTGGAGATACTGTCAGCCATAAAATTCTAGATATTCTTTTCCTACAAAACAAAAATAAAAATAACAAAATGCAATAAAATAAAATAAAACAAATAAAACTTATCCTAATTCTTAGGTTGCTTCCCCAGTAACGCTTAGCTAATGTCATTAGCTTGATGTGCTTTTCCTTCCTTACTCATCCTGGGTAAATTATAAATGGCTTCTTTCCACCTATGTCGCTCAGTTTCAGTTTAGTAGCCTGTAAATAAGCTGCATATTGCAAAATAATCAAAAGGAAATAATTAATCAAATCAGGAAAACCAAGTAAGTTCAATAATGCCCTTTTAAGTAACAAATTGTCAATAAAATAGGAAATAACAAAACTCCCTCGATATCCTATTGAATCAAGCAGTTTGTCCTGTAAGAGGTAAGTTGTGCTTTTTCTTCCTTATTCACCCTCATCTCCTTTTTCTGCTTTCACTTCATGAACAGAGACTTTCATATCTTCTTCAACTTCTATGTATGCTCGCATCTGTTCTTTTTCCTCTTTCTCCTTTAAAGATTTGACCATATCAATTCTCATGAATGAGCTACCCTCATTTAGATTCTTTAATACCTTATTCATACTAAATTTCACGTGTTCATCTCCAATCTGAAGGATGAGGTTCTTCATAGACATCTACTAAAGCTTTTCTAATGTTCAAAAATTGTATACCAAGAACTAGAGGACAGTTTATATCCTCTTCAAAGTGTAGCACGACAAAATCCACAGGAATGATAAACTTGTCCACTTTTATAGGTACATACTCTACCACACCAAACAATTTCTTTATCAACTAATCTGCCAACTAAATATGCATAGATGTTGGCTTCATATCTCTTAGCCGCAATTTCCTAAAAATCAACAAAGGCATAAGGTTTATACTTGCGTCTAAGTCGTATAAACATTTTGAAATCTTCAAATAACTAAATACACAGGGTATTGTAAAGCTCTTTGGATCCATCAATTGTGAGGGCATATGGTTGGTAATTAAGGAGTTAGAGGTTTCTGTCATGGCTACCATTTGATTATCATCTAAGTCCACTTGGTGGATAATATGTCTTTAAAGAACTTGGCATACTTGGGCCTGCGTTTCAACACTTCCATAAAAGATAAGTAAATTTTTTTCATTTCTTTAGCTTTTCCATGAACTTTGTAAATGGTATATCTAATTCGTTCTTTTGAAGTCTTTATGGGAATGGTATTTTTGGTGAGTAAGGTGGAGGAGGAGTATAGGGAGGGTCCTCATTCTTTTCTTCATCCTTTTTGTTATTCTCTTGGTCTTCTACAAGGTCGGTTTCAGCTTGCCTTTCCATTGGTTCATTTAGCTCTTTCCAACTCCTAAGTGTGATAACCTTACATTGTTATGTTGGATTTACTTCCATGTTGCTCTGAAAGTTTTCCATACTTCTCTTACAAAATTATTTACAAAGCTAGCATATTTGAACCTTTAGGTTGTGAATAGAAGAGGTATGATCCTCTATTACTTCTTCAAACTTTCCTTCTAGTCTCTTCTGGGCCTCTTCCATATTCATGAGCTTGTCCATGATCTTGTCCAATTTAGAATCCCATGAATTAGACTCATCTTACTAAAATCTTAATAGTTCTTGATGTCCTATATAAGTCCTTACATTGTTAAAGCAACAGAAATCTAGGTGGTTCTGCCACCCCAGATTGTACGTGTTCAAATAAGGATGATTACTTCCCTAACCAAATTATGCTCCATTGAAGTTAAATTTCTCCATATTATTGTTTTCCACTAGGAATCAAGCACTTGTGATATAGCTCTCTTTTCAGCATAACTTTCATCTATGCTGAATTGCTTTCAATAGAGAGGAAGAGGTGGCTTTTAGGATGTTCAGTTGCTTAGTTAGGCTTTTGATCTCAACCTGCAGTGTTGTCACTGAATCTACAGTAATCATTCCTTTTGGATCCCAAAAGGTTGACTATTATCTACTTTGTTCCAAAGTCCAAAGACAACTATTGTATGCAATCTCTTCTAATAAATCGTGTGCCACTTCAACTGTTTTCCTCATGAATGATCATAAAGTAGCTACATCTATGATGCCCCTCATGGGTGGAATAACTTCATTGTAGAAGGATTGCAATAGGAATTCATTGGGTAAGTTATTACGAGGACAAGTCCTTTGCAACTCTTTATATCGCTCCCACGCTTCGTATAAAGACACCCCATCGTTTTGCTAAAAATTGATAATTTCTTTTATTAGTCTTGTTTTCTTTTTCAAAGGGAAGTACTTATCTAGAAAAACTTGCACCAATTGCTTCTAGGTTGTGATGTTGACTGGGTGAAGAGAATTCAACCACGCTTTAGCTCTATCCTTGAGTGTAAAGGGAAAGAGCCTCATCTTAACAGCATTTTCTAACATCCTAATATATTGGAAGGTGTCACAAATTTTTAATAAATTAGCCAAATGAGCATTGGGATCCTCATTGGCTAACCCATAAAATTGTACATTAGTTTGTAGTATGTTCAATAGTGTTGGTTTGATCTCAAATGTACTCGCTTGCACTGGTGGTCGTGTGATTCCTTGATGATAAACATTTAACTCTAGCCTCATGAAGTCTATAAGGGTCTTTTACTCTCTGTAATTTATTTCCTCCACCGTCTTCTTTCTTTCGCTTCTTGATGTCTAACTCTTCAGATGTCTCATTCTTACTTTGTGATGTTTTCATTGATGTGTCCTTTAATTTTTGTCAAAACTCTTTTTATAATTTCTTGTGATTGGGTACCATAACCACAAGAAATGATAATAATTCCTTAAAACAAAGGAACTCAAAAAGTCCTAAACTAATTCCCTGGAAATGGTGCCAAAAACTTGTTAAGCAAGTTTTACTTCTAATAAAACCCCCAATATTCGCAAGTATGCAGATCGTAAAATTGTACTATTAAAGGCATCGATCCTATAAGAAAATAGTTAGAACTAAGTGAACTTAACTTTGTCTAAGGTATCGGGATATGAATTGAATGGAAATAAAATATCAAAAATTTAAAATAATTAAATAAAACTAAGAAAATAATCAAATAATAAATGAGCTATCTCAAATATGTAAGGAACATCAATGATGAAGCTTAGGATTCATTCTATTGTTATTTGATTCAATTGTGTTGATTATAGATCTTCTAAGGGATTGAATACTCTTTTTCAAGACCTAATCAATTAATCCTAATTCATTAACCCTAATTGATTACCAAATTCTAGATTTTGCAACCTTTTGATTCATAAAATCTACCTAATGTTTTTAACTAGTTCTTAAGTGATCTATCGAATAATTGGTTCTCACACAAGATCTCTCTTCGTATGATTACCAATTTGATATTTGGGAGACTTATTAGGTCACTAACTCTCATTACCCAACCTAATCAGATTACTTTCAACTCACTCTCTCAATTTATTATTGAAGTATTAGCATACCCAAACATCACGACACCAAAAATTAAATTGAAATCAACAACATTCAAGTCACAAAACAACTCAAAAACAAATCCAAATCTGATAATTAGAGCATCCTAAACGTGAATAATAGATTCAAATCCAAGTTACACATCAAGTTTAATGAAATAAACAAAGGAAAGAAAGAAAGAACTTGATTTGAACTCAAACTTTAAATCTGGAATTTCTGGATTGTTCTTTTTGATCCTTCTTCTTGCTCTCATACTTTGGAAGATAGTGACTGTCCTTTTTTTAGTGTTTTATGTTCCTAAATAGTTTATAAAGCTTCTAGGATTTACCCACTTAATTTGGTTCCAAAAATAGCCTCAAAATGTTAAAATTACAAAAGGAGTCGCATTCTAGAAAAGCTGAAATTTGCTGGAATAATTGTCTACCCTCTCTATCATGATTGTAGCAAGACAAGCCACGATCATGGCTAGCTTTCATACTTCCAATTATTCTATTTTCTCCAATTTCTTGTTTTTATACACTTAAACACACATCAAGCACCTCTTGAAACATAAAATTAAGGTCCAAATCATGGTCAAAACTATATAAACACTTAAAATATAAAGAAACACTAATAATGTAATAATTCTAAGACTTTATAAATGATAATCATCTAAAAATATTCAAAAGCACACTTAAAAATATATCAAATCATATTATAATTTTACACCTATCATTTCTCTTCTCCGTAATTTCAACATCTCTGTTTTGCTCAGAGATAAGTTTTAAGGTTCCTTCACTTTTTCTTTCTTCCATTTTGCTTTTATTGATATTTTTTTAGCTCAACCCTAGTTGCTCTTTATCTTTTATTGTGAAGCTCCTCTAAGCTTGTTTTTAGATTTTACTTCCTTCTCTTACATGTTTTCTTTAGCACCCTTTTATATTTATTTTAAATCCTTCTTTTCTCTAAACTACAGCTTTTTCCTGTTACAAAATGTCAAGCATTGAGTCTTTGAATAGTAAGGCTTTCCAACCTCAACTCCCAATCCCTCCTTTCTCCTTTCCCGTTATCCTTGATGCGAACTCTTTAGACCTATAACCCACTAAGGATATAGAAAGCACTAGTGTAGATAACTTAGGTAATGTTAGAAACAAAAGATTATGGTATCAAACAGTAGGGGATTCTAACCTATCAACTGCGCTTTGTTTGTAACACCCCAATTCCGCCGGACCCGAACCCGATATCGACAGTGATACCCGGATCCGAGCCCCGCCAGGGTGGCGTGTCACATCACTTAACACATCACTTAACAAAACTCGGTACATTTTTTTTTTAAAAATACTTTCCACTAATCACTTATTGGCGCTCACGTTTTCTTTTCAAAACACATTGTCCATTTACTTAGAAATTATAACTTTGCACAATACACTGAAAAATCACAACACTTTTATTAGCCACTTGGGCTTATTTCCAATTTCACAAAATACAATTATTTCAACACAATTTCTCA
>JANQBM010000220.1:14594884-14613488 GCA_025594535.1 Erythroxylum domingense | reverse complement strand
ATCATCATCATCACACCCAATATGAAGTCTCACAATTAAGCAGGGTCTGGGGAGGTCTGATAGTACGCAGCCTTACTCCTATATAGTAGAGAGGTTGTTTTCGCAATTGGCGCTTTGTATAAGATCTTGTCACTATTATACATAAAAAATAACAAACATAAAAAAATTAATAAACAAATAGAAGAAAAGTTATATATATATATATATATATATAACTTTTCTTCTATTTTTTTGTTAATCTTTTTATGCTTATAACTTTTTCTATTTGTTTATTAATCTTTTTATGTTTGTTATTTTTTATGTATAATAGTGACAAGATATCCTGATTAAAACCTTGTGCAATTTGATCCTAAAATTGAAAAGACACTATGAAAGTTAGGAAAGGAAAATAGAAAAAAATATAGCAAATAATTGATTTGGAAAAACTATAGCCAATCTAAGAAATTTAAGAGACTTGGCTACCCCATATTCGAGTTGAAAACCTTACGTGTTACTTTCCCAAAATTTGTTAAACATATTAAATTTGAGCTTAAGTCTAGCTTGATACATCTTTTGCCTAATTTTCATGGTCTTATAAGTGAGAATGCTTATAAGCATCTTAAGGAACTCGATAAGGTTTATCTTAGTATGAAACCTCCAAGGGTGACAAAAACACAAATCGTATTGAGAGATTTTCCATTTTCACTAAAAGATGTGACAAAAGATTGACTTTTTGATTTACTAGCAGAGAGTGTTAGAACATTGACGAAAAGGAAAAGCCTATTTTTTAGAGAAGTACATTCCAACATCATATACAATAAGCATAAGGAAGGAAATTTTTGGAATAAAGCAACATTATAAAGAATCCCTTTACGAGTATTAGGAATGTTTCAAGAAGTTTTGTTCTAACTGCCCCTATCACAATATCATGGAGAAAATCCTTATCCAAAACTTCTATAAAGGATTATTTCTTGTGGATAGGAGTTTATAGGTGCAGCAAGTGGTGGAGCACTTGGTGATAAGACTCTCAAGGAATCAAGGACCTTAATAGAGCATATGGCAATAAAAATTCAACAATTTAGCAACTAAAAAATGTTTATAAGGTAAATAAGGTAATCAATTCATCAATAAAACATCATTTAAATGAATTGATGTCTTTTGTTAGAAATTTTTTTTGGGGACAAGTGCAGGTAAAAGCTTTCTGGATATGTACAAATGCTAACCATCCAATAGATGGTTGCCTAGTTATGCAAAAGAGAAACAAGAAGTATGTTCATTCTACAGGAGGAAATTTTTCCAAACAATACAATCCATATTCCTAGACCTATAACCTGGTTAGAGAGACAAACCAATCTTAAGTTATGGAGGGAGTAGTCAGCAGAACTATTTCCTAAATAGGCTACAAGATACTCAACAATTTCATCCTAGACCACAAGCCTCCTACTCTAACTCAAGTACGTCATTAGAAGATATGGTTAAGTCTCTTACTACTAAAATTTTGCAATTCTAGCATGATGTGAAACAATTTCAATAAGAGATAAGATCTCAACTTTAAAAGGCAAAGTTAAGCATCCAAAATTTGGAGAACCAGATGAGTCGGATGGTAGCAATTATCAACCATTTAGAATCATAAAATGGGGGGAAATTTTCATGTAAATTAAAAGAATGTTAATGCAATGACCTTAAGGAGTGGTAGAAAGTATAAAGATCCTAAGGGGACCCCACAAAGGATGGCCAATGAAGAAGAAATTGGCAAGGAGTTAAGGGAAGAAGGAAATCCCTCATCTAATTCAAAGGTAAATTCTAAGTGTCCTAATATGGTTAAGGCTAACCCTTCACCTTTTCCTAGTAAGTTAGCAAAGTCAAAAAAGAAAGAAAAGTACCTTTGCTAGATGTAATTAAGCAAATGTCAATTATGTATCAATAAGAGAAATTTAAGAGGTAATGAGAACTTCATGATAAGAAACTATCTACAAAATTCAGGGATGCAGGTATGTTTACCATTCCCTATAAGATTAATAACACTATAATTAAGAGAGCCATGCTAGATTTAGGAGCATCAATCAATATTATGCCTCGACCTATCTATGCTTCCTTAAACTTGGGCTCTTTAAAAGAAACAAATGTTATCATATAATTGGTTATTTGCAATAATGCTTACTCAAATGGATTGTTTGAGGACGTTTTGGTGTAAGTGAATGAATTAGTGTTTCCTACAGATTTCTATATAGTGGATATGAATGATGAAACTTCCTATAATCCAATACCTATCTTACTAGGGAGACTATTCCTTAACACATCCCAAACTAATATAAATGTTTATGAGGGCATCCTTATAGTAAAATTTGATGGGAAAGTAATTCATTTCAATATTTTTGATCTCGTGGAAGTGTAGGAAGTGTTTAAGTTAAGCAACAAAGACTAGTTAGAAGCATTTTTAACCAAAGATCTGAAGATGGAAGCCATAAATGATGTTGAGTTAAGAATGCTTATGAGGGTATTGAATTTTGATCAAGAAGCTAAACTAGTTTGTGTGTTAAGTGATCACAAGAAGGCCATTGGATGGAAATTTATAGATATTTGAGGAATGGGCCATTTTATATTAATGCATCACCTTTTTTTTGGGAGGGTGTGAAGTCCATTGGGCAAGCATAAATAGGCTAAATCCTTTGATGATGGAAGTTGTGAAAAAGGAAATACTAAACCTTCTTGATACTAGATTCATTTATCTTATCTCTTACAATAAGTGGGTAAGTCCAATGCAAGTGATTCCAAAGAAAATTGGAATCACAATGGTGACAAATCAAGATGGCGAGCCAGTTCCCACTCATGTACAAACTGGAGGGCAAGTTTATATTGATTATTGGAAGTTAAATTTTAAAACTTATAAAGACCATTTCCTACTTCCATTTAGTATTCAAATGCTTGAGATACTTACTGGAAATAAATATTACTATTTTCTATATGGATTTCTAGGTTATTTTTAGATCCTGATTATGTTAGAAGACCAAGAAAAGATGAACATTACATGCCTATTTGGTACATTTTCTTATCAAAGGATGCCATTTAGTTTATGCAATGCTCTTGACACTTCAAAGATGTATAGTGAGCATATTTTACAAATCATTTTAGTGTCTATGGTTCTTATTTTAATAATTTCTTAAAGGATCTTGAATTTTTTTTAGAAAGATGTATTGAAACCTTGTGCTTGATTAGGAAAAATGTCATTTCACGGATGATCAAGGTATAGTTCTAAGGCATATTGTCTCTTCTAGAGGTGTATAGGTTGACAATTCTAAGAATGATCTATTTTTTCTTTACTTTAACCCTCAAATATATGGGGAGTTCATTTTTTTCTTATCCATGTAGGTTTTTACTGCAAGTTCAGGTTTTTCAAAGATAACCTCTCCTTTATGCTAGTTGTTATAATATGATGTCCCTTTTGAGTTCAACAACAAGTGCAATGAAACATTTGACAAACTTAAGAGGCTTTTAACTTCCCCACTAGTTATTTAATCTCTAAACGAGAGACTTCCCTTTGAGATCATGTGTGATGTAAGTGATTAAGCAATGGGGGCAGTTTTAGGAAAAATTGGCAAAATTTGTGAAAGCTATATAATACATTTAGAAAACTTTGAATTTACCTAAATTGAATTATTCCAAAATCAAAAAAGGGCTTTTATATCTTTTTTTCTTTAGAAAAAGTTGGTCATACTTATTGGGTGTTAAAGTTAAACATTTACTCTGATCATGCAACTTTGAAGTACTTGCTCACTAAGGAAGAAGCAAAGTTAAGGTTAATTAGATGGATCCTCCTCCTTCAAAAGTTTGATTTAGAAATAAGAGATGAAAAAGGATGGGAGAATGTGGTTGTTGATCACCTCATCCACTTGGTATGAGAGAAAGAGGATGTTCCTTTGAGAGAAAGAGTGAAGCCAAGTACTATATATATAATGACCCCTATCTTTTAAGGCACTATATGGACCAAATCATAAGAAGTGTGTTCCCGAGAATGAGACGCTTTCTATTTTGAGATTTTGTCGCTTGTATAATTGTAGATGGAATTTTAGAGTAAAAAGGACTATTTGTAAGGCTTTGAGAGTGGTTTTTATTAGTCGTCATTATTCAAGGATGGATATGTCTTTTATAAGTCATACAACAGGTGCCAACAATTAGATAATTTGTCCCTTATAAATCAAATACAACAAATCTGATTCTTTTTTCTCAAATCTTTGATGTTTAGAGTATTGATTTCATAGGACTATTTCCTCCCTTTCATTATATCTTTCTTGTAGTTGATTATATTTCCAAGTGGGTGGAAACTAAAGCTACTAAGTTAAATTATGCTAAAGTTGTTGTAATTTTTATCAAGTATAATATCCTTTCTAAGTTAAGATGCCAAGAGTCATCATAAGCGACAAGGGAATACACTTTTGCAATAAGATAATGGAAGTTTTGTTCAAAAAGTACCATATCATCCACAAAGTTTCCACCTCCTACCATCCCAAAATGAGTGGCCAAGGTGTCTAGTTGAGAAATCAAGTTGATCTAAGAGAAATCGATTCAACCTTATAAGAAGGAAGGGAGCTTAAGGTTGGAAGATGCATTATAGGCATATAGGATAACCTATAAAATGCTAATTGGTATCTCCCTATATAGATTAGTGTTTGGGAAGCCATGTCATATTTTTGTAGATCTACAGCACAAGGTATATTAGGATATCAAGTGTTGCAAAATGAATCTTGATGAGACGAGAGTGCATAGAAAACTTCAATTGTAAAAGCTAAAAGGGATGTGAAATGACTCATATGAGAATGCATTGATATATGAGGAAAATAATAAAGTATTCCATGATAAGGTGATCTCGAGGAAAGATTTTATTGTTGGTCAAAAAGTGCTTATTTATCATTTGAGACTTAAATTGTTCCTAATAAGTTATGTTCTTATTGGGTTGATCCTTTTGTGATTTATAACATTTTTCAATATGTTGTAGTAGAGATATAGAGTCTAAAAATTAGAAAGACATTTAAAGTGAATGGTTATTGCCTAAAGTCATACTATAAAGGATTCCTATTAGAGAATGTGAAAGAAATGATACTTAAAGCCCTGGATGACATCACGTAATAAAGAAAACATGGATTTGAGCCAATAATAATAAGCAAAGGCTTTGCTTGGGAGGCAACCTAAGGGGAATTTGTTCCTTTTCTTTTATATTTTTGCAATTTTTGTTTTTGTTAAATGCTCCATCTCTTACATTTAATGTTACATTAGGAACATGTAAGTTTTAAGTGTGGAGGTAGGAAACTTGCTGCTTATACATATTTTTAAGTTCTTTTTATTTGTGTTAAGTTATTTTCGCATGCTACAAAAAAAAAATTCTCCCTTTTTTTATTTATTTTAGGATTATATAGTTATAATTAAAAAGTAAAATCAATTGGAAAAGTTCATTGCAACTTGAGCATGTACTCTTACTTTTATGATTAATCAATCTACGCTTCCTTTGGAAGAGTACTGACTAGTGGGTAGGCATAAGCTAGTGAGATTTTGAGCCTTTAAATTGACACATTCATATCACTGTCATTGCCTTTTGTTCATGTGTCAACTTCATGATATGTACATAATGACTTGGCCATAATTTTCTATTCATGACAACAATTTTGATCACATATATTAACATGGAAATGATATAAGCATTCTTTTTTTTTGTAAGCTATATTAGCCAAATAGCCTACCAATGGCATGATTTATCATATTGTTAAGCCTCTTGAGCTTTATTAATTAACCTTTTCTTTTCTTCTTAAACATATTACAAACCCTTAGCCTAACAAATTGTCTTACCTAAGCCCTAAATCTAGTTGAGCATTTGTGGTTATTGATGTTTACAGATGCAAAAGTGAATAAGTGTGGGAGTGTACAAATACTCGGGTTGGTTATAGTTGATAGAACGTAATTTTTATATCTTATCAATGTATTCCATCGTTAATATAGTTCCTTTCAATTTTTGTCTTTATTTTTGAACCTTATAAAAAAGAAGAAGAGAAATATAAGAAAAGAAAAGAAAAGTAGAATAAAAGAAAAGAAGTTATCAAAGAGGAAAATCATTTGTTTTACAAAGTAATTCATGTTAGTATTTTTTCCTAAATTTGTATAAATTTAGGCCAATTAATTATAATGTAAACAATGGAGAAGTTGTTATGAATGGTCACTCCTTATAGTTATAGTGTATTGTTCATCATTATTTTTAAGGTTGATTTTTTCTAGTCTTTTATGCTTTATGTGGCTTGTAGTTTGAAGATTTGAATCTAATATATGAAATGGAGTTTTTGCATTCATCATAGTTGATGGTTCCTATATTTGATTGAATGTTAATTTTGAAATTGATACTTCGTAAAGTATTTTTCCTACTTCACTAGTGTTGATGGTTATTAGACTACAGGACCAAAATATTTCTCATCTTAAACTTCCTGTTATAACTTTAAAAAGTCCTTTGATTCGCATTATTCATGTGAATCTTTAATGCTGGAGAATTGAAATGATATGCGAAGTCATGGAATGTCTTAGTCATGAAAGGTGTTTGTGTACCTATAAATTGATCTTTATTTTAAACATAACTACCAAAGTCTACTATTAGATTGCTCAGTTTTTGAAGGAAATGGTTATTGGTTGATCGTGAGTAAAAACTTTGAATGTTTAATTCTTGCCATAGTTTTGAAAGTTAATCTTCTTTTCTTATGAAAGTATTCTTAGAAAATATAGATAAAGAAGAAACGTTTCAATTTTGATTTTGATTTTTACCTAAGGATGGTTAAAAGCTAATTATTAAGGAACTTGATAAGTGCTTGATTATTGATATATTAATTCCCTAATGCTCAGCGATTAATGTTATATTGCACTTAAGATACTTATTTTGGTTAATATTTTACTTTAGGTATAAGTTCAAGGAATAGGAACCAAAATGGTAAATCTAAATCCTTGGTGTCATTCTATCAATGTCAGATCTTATTTTCCTTTATGGAGTATGAATTAGGATGAAGACAAGACAAAGAATGGAAGAATCGGAGTTACTGTGGCTTACAAAACTGTGTAACTCACTAGAAATGTGTACAAACTTATCTCTTTAGGGTTGTGTAACTCTATGAACTCTACCAAATTAACATACATGGTCACTTGTATGCTCTTTTATAACCATATAACCCTAGTTTTGCATTATAAAAGGGCCTTTAAAAGGACAAAAGGGTATGAAGAGATTTGAGACTCAAAAGGAGGTAGATTCCTTTCCTTTTGAGAGCATTATGAAGAGTTGAACTCCATCTTACCAGTTAAAGATGATATCGAGGTTGATGAACATATTTGAGCATGATTAAGCTAATGATGTTATTTTTATCTTTCTTTTAGGACTGACTATGATATTCTGTGTTTAATTTTTTTATTTTATTTAAAAAAATTTAGATAGGTCCACTAGATTATTTATGAATGGATTCATTTCCAAAATCTAAATTAAATTATGTATTCATTGTAAATTTCATTAAATTGTAATAAACTAATGGTCGCTCATTATTAGGGATAACATAGTATAGGTTAAATGACCTGATCTTTTGTGATTGTTGTTTAGATTAACATGTTTTCCTATTACATAATGTAGTTTTCACACTAAATCTAGAGAACTTATGCTATATTATTTTATTCTATATTTTCTAATAGCTAGACCTAATTAAAGAGCTTATTTTAATTAGATACAACCTAAATGAAAGTTGTGGTTAATAGAGCTTATTGTTAATAAACTATTAATAGTTTCAAACAGAGGTATGAGAACAACATGAAGACTAATTATAGACATTTGTGTGAAGGTTGAGATTGAACTATGAATTGGATTCAAAACTCATTAATTAATCTTAGTGATTTTTCATTGTTTGATTTATTTTGTCTTCCATAGTTTCATTTTCATAATTGAATTCAACTCCTAATCATATACATTAATTGATTCATTACAATAGCTAAACACATACTCTTTATGTACAATCCTTTCTCACCACTACTACAAAGTTAGTTGGGCAGAGTTAGGTATTGTTTTCTAATGTGTTCGATGTGCATTAGGAGCTGAACACCAAATGATAGATCTTTGTTAGCCCAAGCACCAAACCTATTACATATTTTTCAACTAAAAGGATACAATCCTTAAAATTCACTCTTCTAGTTGAAGGATGTAAACCTAAGTATAACAAATGAAGGTGTTTTCTAACCATACTAGTTAAATAGAAATCCTATTAGCTAGATGATTGGCTCTTACTAAGAGAATTAAGTGAATTTTGATGTAAATTCTATCTAGGCCAGTGAGGTGCTTAAACTACTTTAAGGTTTCAATTAAAACCATAAGTGATTTAGGGTAAGTTCTATTAAAAAGTAAAAGATCATCAATAAAACATATAATTATCAAAGAAAAATTCTTGCTTTATGAATGAAATATGAAATCAGGCTTCATTGAGACATTATTCTTCGTTAATTAGGTCGGGGCCTCCATACATAAGATAAAGAGGTATAGAGATAGGGGTCTCCCTATCTAAGCCCTATAGCTCCTTTGAACAACCCAGGTATGCTCTATCCACTATAATAATAAAGGAAGTTGAGGAAATAAAAGCTTTAATCTAGGTCATAAAGACAATTAGGAAGCTAAACAACTCTAGAAGTTACAACACAAAGTCCCAACTTATGCAATCATAAGCTTTGTTGAAATTCACCTTAATGAGCCTATTTAATGAGCATGTTATTACCAATTTGTCTCACCTATATAAAAGATCCTCAATTATCACTTAATATTTATTAGATCTATCTTCAATCTATTTATCAAGACCTTGAAAATTAATTTATAAAGGAAGTTGTAGCAAGCTATAAGCCTGGATTCTCTAAAAGATTGTGGGTTTAAAGATTTAGGGGCTAAAAAAGGGATGCTTATTTATTTCTTTAAGATGCACATATTTGGAAAAAAAAATTCTTAAACTACTTCTATAACCATTTTACCATTCTATGGCCAAGCCATTTAGAATAAGAAACCGTTTAATACATTTAGCCCTGGGGCCTTTTGGTCATTCATTTGGAAATTTATTTCCTCTATTTTCGATGCTCCTATATGTTAGATGAGTTTTTTAGCTTCAACATTGCTAAACCTCTTCTTCAAGGACTCATTACGTCTAAGTTATTCCCACCACCTTAATGTTACAAAATGACCTCCTTGTCTTTGACCAACTGTAGCCATGCCATCTTATGACACAAGAATAGGGATACTAAACCTATTTCTTCTCCAGCATGCTTATAGTCATTGCATATTTCATTCGTCTTCTAGATATTAACTCATATGTGTGAGTCTCATCTTGTTGCTGCTAGCTCTCCTAGGAACAATATTCACTTTAATCTTTTATTGCGTGTATTACACAAGCTTTTACTCTTGCTCACTGAACCATCCTCTAGCATGGGTCCAAGCATCTTATTAATGTTGCTGGAGCTTCAGTAGCTCGAGAAGTGCCTTATAAGTACAACCCCAAAACTTAACCATAATAACCAAAATCTCGAGCATCAATATACAAGACTTTTGTGGTTTTAAAGTTTTGCTAGCACATGAAGCTTACCAAGTGCTATGGGCTTGAACCTTTTTCATTTTGAGCCTTTGAGGGTTTCTATAACTTTTGAATTTTCAAAATTCATAAGCAAGATGTGACCAAGAGGTAATATTAAGTTTTCTAGATTCTAGGTATCTAAAATAGTTTTAATTCTTAACTTTTTAGATTTCATGTGACTTAAGGTTTTTTAGTTTTTTAAACTCCAATTAGTGAACTTTTAGATCTTAATCTTATTGAAATTAAGGCCAGAATGACTGCAAATAAGTTTCAAAATTTTATATCAATAAAAATAAAAAATTATCAGGCCATAGAATTAAAGATGGCTCTAATATATCTATTAAAATGAAAGAGTGGTATCTAATCCCTAACATAGCAAGATAAAAATAAAATATTTTATTTGATTTCTCAAAAATCAAGATCACTTTAAATTCTATAACATGACTGATGCATAACCACAATAAAAAATAAACATAAATTGTACCTTATTATGTAGCTTGATCCATTTTTCTTATAGTTTCCTTTGAACTATTTTCTAAAACTAGTTCATCACAACTACCATCACTGTACATATGGCTAGCCTCTAACAATATCTATACGAATTGATTAAGAGAAATTTTCTAGTGGTGTAGAGAGGGTAAGTAAGAAATGCTAGCTTTTAGAGCTTATATATCTTATATTTGTTCCTAAGGTTTTTCAAACTTCATAATCAAGTGTAACTTGATTAAATTATTTTTTTCTCTTCAGTCATTTTTATGTATAACCTATTATATTCTTAAATATGTTGGTAGTTGATGAGAATTATAACCATAAATCGCATTTAGGATTAGATAAATTAAACTCCTTTAATTTATCTTTAATTATAATTAAATTGTTTAATTTATCTTTAATTATCTAATTAAACAATTTAATTTCATATATCAAGATTGGCATCTATCATTGTATTATAACTACACAAATATTAGGAAGATTAAGGTGGCTTTGATTAATCTTTTCATATATGATTTTTCTATATAACACAATTATTTTATCATATAATGTTTCAATTAGACATATAGCCTATAATTAATGTCTACTATATTTGAGTCTAATCATATTAATTTTCCACCATTAGTAATTGATTCTATAAATGACAATCGAAAATTATTTTCAAGGTGTTACCAACGTCAATAATTTTCTGAGTCAATATTAATCAAAAGCAAAGGAAGATTATTCCTAATCACTTTAGGGTGACAAATCCTATATTGATCTCTCAACTTTCTTCTTATAGTTCGTGTTACATCTAATATCTACCGATTAAGTAAACCTTGACAAGGATATATTATAAGTAGTATCAAAATATAACAATCTCCAAATAAGATACTTTGGAGATCTCAAAACATAGGATATCTTATTCAGTCATCAAAAAATGAGAATTTTAATAACATATAAGTAATGTTCTAAATGGAATTCTTACCTCAGGTCATTTTAGTGAGCTTATTTTCTAATAAGCATTCACATATTTATTAAATACCTTTGTACTTTAATCTATAAGATCAACTGCTTTCTTTGTAAGAAAGAAATATAATGTGTATTGGTCATTTCATACTTTATTAATTTTTAGTCTCAATAGGACAATAATTACAAACCATTTAAGAATAATATATAAATACAATATGAATATTGTAATTATGATCTCATCATAATTTTATTAACAATGTACATTTATCCTATAAACTTTATCATATGTATTATTTAATTAAATGAATATGCATAACATAAAGATGTCTATTTAAATAATTATGTCACGAAAAGTACAACTAATTCTCTAGTTGTCCATTATAAATTAGCAAATTGATCAACATCTACTTAAGAGCAGTCGATTACAGTTGATAAACAACAAAAGTAGTTATCAATTTCTCACTCTCGTTTACTAAATTCTCGATTCTCCTTGACTCCAATTATCTTCTTAATCCCTTAATTTCAATTGAATTCTGAAAACTTCTGTTGTCTTGTCAACATTTCATATTGAAAAAGTTAAAAAAAGAAAGCAAAATCTTTCATCATTTTTCATCTGTGGAAGAGTCAGTGGGAAGTAATGGATGAAGAGCAGTGTAAGCTATTACTACGCATCAACATACTCTGTTGTAATTATTCCCTCTGTAAGTTATCTATTACAACGCGGAACCCGCCTGAGTATGGTTTCACTTAAAAGTCTCTCTTTTACTATTTCAATGTGTATCAAATAATTAATAACGTCTAGTTACTGAATAATACAGATTTACCACTGACGGTTACATTATCCTCTTGTGTGGTGCCGGTGCCTCCATGATTTGGTTCTTCTTTTCCCCTTTTCTTCACATGGAATTTAATCATTTGAAACACTTGTTTCTATTATCTTAGCAACCTTAAACTTCAGTCTCTGGTTTGTCATCAGGGTGTACCTACAACATCATAATGAAATATCCAACAACCAATATCATCTAAAGCATGTGCAGCAATGGCTATCTTAGGAATCTAAACCTTTTTAATTCTCCAGAAACAAAAGTTCAGTTCATTTTAAATCAACGAACTCAAATTGCTGACTTTTTCCGTAATATCTGTCTCGAAATGTTTTGATCTCGACTTATCCTTTTACATTGTTGACTCTTAGTTTACATTTAATCAACCTTCTCTTGACCTTGTTACCAGACAGCACAGCATATGTTGCCAAATTCACAGCGCAGGAAATAAAATTATAACTGCAATAAGGCAATTGGAAAGTTTTAATCTTGCCTGATGGTTCTTTTCTTCATTGAGAGTTTTAGATCTAAGCTTTAGCTCTCCTCTATGGGTGGTCATCTCATCCAGTATCTCAGCATCATTGCATTCTATATCCACATGCTCATACGCACCATTTCCTTCAACCACCTGCAATCATAGTTCAGTGTAAGTTAAAAGAGTGTGGCCTGAATTGACAATCTCCAGAACTGCACATTGGGATGTAAGCTTTGTAAGTGATGGATGGTTCTTGTACTTGCTCTGATACTGTAATATGTAATAGGAACAGAATTATCATCCAGACATGAAGTGAGTTATCCATCATATTCTTCGTAATTATCATCAAACTCACTAGACAACGTTATGTGGGAGTCTGACCATGGCCTATGGATAAAGCAGGAAAGATAATTACCTACTAAATCGTAATAAGTTCCATCAAATAAGTCGCACCAAGCATAGAAATCTTTCTTGACAAGGAAAAGAATAATGCATTACGATCCACTATTTGTTAATGAGCAAAACAGAATCGCCTGTCATATATGTTCTTTTATCATTTAGCTGTTGTCAATATATGTAGTAACAGATTTCTCTAACGACTGAGAAATAATAAGCTTAAGAATCCTTTTTTTTTTTAATTATAAAACCATACCGGTTAAGAGAACTCGTACCTTGAATGAGACAGAAAGATTACGTTTGGTAGCTGGGTCAATTTCCTCGTAGTCAGCTGCATCCAACTCACGAAGATAAACTAGATGAAAAAGTTTGGGAAGAAAATGCTGCCTTATAATTACCAAAAGGAAGAGTGGGAGGGGAAACAGTATGCCAAAGATAGGTATCCATGTTATTCCAAAACAAGCGAAAAGGTACACCAGCTGGAAAGCTGTGAACTTAGCAATATGTTTGAATGGAACCCTTTCGACGAAGGAAACGTGTGAATTTTCTAAAACCCTGCCAAAGAGTAATTTTAAATGAGCATTTTTTTCGCAGTGAAAACTAATGTGGATCTGTTATATTGTTTTTTTTAAGAAAATTTTCAAAGAGTAATCACAGTTTACTTGAATCGGCGGCCAGGGGTTACGAAGAGCAGCAAAATCCTTTCCCAGAATTGGCTCCCAGGAAGACTGTCTATAGCCATGTAAGCAAAGTATCCCCAGAGCACGGATGTTGGTATCTTCTTGATCAGAGGCATGGCCATTAGCGAAATACCAACTAGTAATGATTGCAGAAAGTTGCTAAGTCTTTGCTCTTTAACCCGAACTGGCAGATATGTATCAATATGTTTTCCAGGATCAAAGCTACCTTTCATGATTCCTCCATCATCCACTTTCAAAATGGAATCTTTAAGTTCTTTAAGTTCTTTAGCCGCAGAAGGCTGTAAGATATGAACATGGTCACGGAAAATAGGTGAGTAAATCAGTTTAGATAATGCTTTCAGTAAATTTTTCTCTATAATACCAACTATTGAAGATGAATGAGATAAGCTGAGAACTTACAGGTGTAGATTTGTCCATTTTAATGAATATCGACTCCATAATACCATAAATTTCAGATGAGCTTCCATTTTGCTTTACACATTCCTTAGCACTTTTTACCATTTTCTTCCTTATCAGCTGCATATATGGGAAAAACTTTAAGGCTATCTAACAGTCATGTGCCGACAGAAAATGAACAAATTTCCTATTTAGTCTGGCGAGAACCTGTCTATTAAGAACCGCAAGACTCTTTGTGTGCATTGGAGATTGTGGAAGTACACCATTAGAGGGAGGGATTCCGAGCAATCCACATATCAAAGTCTAGATTAATGAATAATGGAAATCAAAGGTAGGTTAGTAAGAAATGACTGACGGGTACTATGAATGGTGATAACATATAAAAGATCAAGTAATACCATAAAGCCAAGTAGTAAGATGTCGTAATGATAGGCAGATGGATTCTTTAGATTGAAATCCTTCTGTTGCGCCAATTGTGAGGCCACACTATGGTCAAAAAAATAAAGACCAGCAACCATCGAAGCAGGTATGATGGCGGCAAATATATAAGCTGGTGCTACCTTGGCCATGTCCTGAAATTTAAGGAGGTTACGGTTAGTTAGATACCGCTTATAATTTCTGTTCTTCGGTAAAATGATATCAAACTTTGTAGGCATAAATTCCGTCTCCCTTTCATATCGTAAAGGTCCCATAGTTAATAAGTAAGCATCTCCACAGGTGGCTGCGCAGTGTTACCTTAACTACTGTCCAATGCTTCAAGGATTCTGTGTCCCATGGAAGAGGACTTTCAAGCCTTCTTGGGACTCCAGCAGGTACTCTGCTAGGTATACTAAATGACAATGTTGCCCAAGCTAATACCACTAAAGGGACTCCATAATCCGCAATAAAACTGCGCAACCATCCTGCAGTAACGGGAGCAAATGAGCTTAAGCTAGAAGTAAAGTTTAAAAGGACTTGTCTTACAAGGTGCTTCACAGACCTGTTCCATATTGCCATGATCTTGCTCGTCTGCTCTTTAATGCAGTAAAAAGTAGGCCAAATGTGAAAATCACTCCCAACAGCCCGTTGGCGTATAGCCACTCAAAAGTGTACTTCTCTACCTCTGTATTTCCACGTACAGGAATATGGAATTCACTTACAATTCCCTATGAGCCCAAAAGTTAGGAAATTAAAGAAGCAAAACATTTCAGCGTTTTCATCAGTTGCAATGTTTTAGCTACAGTTTTGCAAGGAAAAAAAGATGCTCTACCTTCACTGCTTGTTGAATGAAAAGTAAAGCAATCAGCATCCCAAAAGTTTCACCTGCAACCCTTGTAAACCTACCGATAACTGTGCAAGCGTTGAATATTGCAAGTAGAAAGAGTAGGAGAGCTGTCCAGGCACAAACCCTACAGAATTCAAATCAGAATTTTAAAAATTCACACTCAGATCTCTAATGGTGGAAATGTGAGAATATGTCAAAAAGTAGTTACCATCCAGCCCAAGCCAAGTAGAGCTTTTGTCCAATAGAATCTGTTCCTTTAGCAAAATTGTACAAGTAAATATACATTATAACCGTTGGTTCTGCAACTCCAACGATTAACAATGGCTGCCCACCAAACAATGAATGTATGATGCCACATATTGCGGTGGAGGCCAGTGTTTCCGCTGCACTTAGGCTTCCATCTAAAAGAACCAGAAAATTCTGTTAGGATGCGATTAAGTAGGGCAACTAGCCAAATTTATGCCTGGGCAACGATCTATCTCATACACTCTTGAATCTGTTTTTAAAAGGGAAATCATGATCTACCAGTCACTTTGCTTAGTTGCTCCCCAAAAGCAATGACTGGCAGAGCAGAAGCAAAGAATATGTAAGTTGTTGGAGCTAATATCCTGCCATGAATATAAATGAAATTACAATCAGCTGATAGTCATAAGCCATGTCTCAATTTACACACCTCAAAATTTCAACTCTAAGGAGTAGAGAAAAACAATAGAAGATAGTGTACCTGAAGCCCAAGCTGCGTGAACTCCTCCAATCTTCTTTATAACATGCTTTTCTTCCTTTGAAGTCTTCAACAATCCCTTTGAACGGGTATTTGAAAATGTTCATGTCTTGAAAGGCATAGAGAAGAGAATTGGTCGTTAAAAGAGAATAGAGAAAAATGCCGTGGATTTAAAAGAGTTCGGTAAGAACTGAGGTAACATACGGCATTGACAATCAAATCATGGGTCTCTTTCGTATGCTCTATTTCAAAAAGAATTCGGGAGGCGAACTTGCGCATGAAAAAAAAAAAAAAACTATATATATATATAGAGAGAGAGATACAGAACAAGTTCGGACGTCCGAGTAGTGTAGATAATGAGATTTTCTCCCGAGAAGCATAAAAAAAGGAAAACATGTATACAATCAAGCCTGACATCAATTAATGACAGGAATACGTTGATCAAGAAATAGTTGCACTGTTCAAAAAGGTAAGAAAAACAAAACAAAACGCACTGAAAAACGAAGATAAAATTTTATCATTTCTCACCTAGAAAATAGACGCCGATGCGTGATCGACGTCCGCAGTAAGGTTAAAGGTACTCAAACCAGAGACGGTGGACTTTTAGAGCGAGCAGCTTTTTCCTGTCTAGTGCTCTGCAAGAAAAAATGATTTATACGTTGGAAAAGGTACAACTTTGGAAGTGCAATTATAATAATCGAAGTGTTCTTGTTATATATCAGTTCCATAATCCCAACATTTCGAATTTTTACATGGACAGACAGAGAGAAACACCTATTCTTGTGTAGTCGAAACATAATAACCTTTCGAAGACCGTATCAGTTCATTTGACAACGTATCCCTTGTTTTTTATTATTAGGAAAAGACAAACAAAGAGAATTACCCAACCTAGCTAACAACTTATAGTTGATATTCCTTCTGTTGTTTGTCTGTTACTGACAGAATGGATTACGAAGATCACGTCTGTCTATAAGCTTTTATTGTTAACCAATCTCATAATTTCCGTTCATCCAACGCATCCGATGCCGGCTGTAGCCTATAGAGATGCATTATACATACAGCCTCCTTCATCTCACAACTTACCCATTCGTTCATTTATTCTAGATTTTGTTGCTTTCCTTCGTTGACAAGATCAAATACTGTTGTGTCCAATCTCATAGGGGTATTTCACAAGAAGTAGAAAGGGTTGAGTTGGACTAACGGGTTTTCTAGGAATGGAATGCATATGTTGATGCTTTCCAAGCAGTTACTAATAACTCCACTTCCAAATATTTTGTAATTCTACAGCTTCCTTAACTTTGTATTGGTTTTATAACATGTACATTTCATTAACAAAATCCTCAGTGCTCAAGAAGAATCAAAAGAGACGGGCTAGTGAGAAATTCTCTAGCCTTTCTCTATCCTCACCTTTTTTCACCATTTTTTAATCCCATCTCTGAGCCCATTTTCACTCAAACTTTGCATTTCAAGTCTATCACCAACTCCTTTAGCTCTCCCACCTTTCACTCGTTTTTTTTTTTAATTATTAGCAATAATGGCATCTTCTTCTTCCAAGAAACCAAATTCTTCTTCTTCTCAGAATACGTCATCCAGTCCTCTTTATCCAATGATTTCCCTGTGCTCCCTGCTTATAACTTTGGGAATGGAAATCCCAATCCAATGCTCACCGGGACTTCTCTACAATTGAAAAACTTTACTTGAAACAAAATTGTGGGAACCCCCAAACTTTTGGTAATCTTTGTTTCGCCTCCTATGGAAGTACTGAATATCAGCGCCAAAAAAGTGGCAACCTTCCCTTGTAGGTTGTCTACGAAGAAAAGGCTTTCCTTTCCCAAAGTTCAAATGGAGAACATGCTTGTCAATAAGATGATTTCTTTGTAAGTTCTCCTCTGAGCTTAAAGCGGAAAAGATACTAGAAGTTGGACCTCGACACTTTTAAGTAGGGGTGGCCACAGTTTGGTTCGGTCAGTTTTTAACTGTTGAACCGAATCGAATTGAATAATTGGTTCTATTTTATAAAAAAACCGAACCGAATTGAATGTCAGATGAAACTGTTGGTTCGGTTCGATCATTTCAATCGATTTGGGCCTTAATTTTGGGTCTTAAAATTTGGGTCAATTTTAGTACATATTCAACATTTTTATTTCATTATAGGACCTATTGGATGATTGTTATACTTGCAAAGTTGCAAATTTACCTTATATACCTATAGTTAGAAGTATAAAAAAATACAAACTTTTTTTTTAGTTGATTGGTTTGGTTCGAAAAAAATTTTGCCTACACCGCAACCGAACTGATATAGTCGGTTTTTTAATATCCGAAACCGAACCAAACCATCCATCACATCGATTTGGTTCATTTGGCCCGGTTTCGTTGGTTTTTTCAATTTTTTTGCCCACCCCTACTTTTAAGGAATGGCCCCATTTGTTCAGAAGCAAACACCGGGCCTCTCTTTGGACTAAACCTACTGGAACACTAGTCCTCGTAAGGCTTGAGCCATTTGGCTAGTAAACTTGGCAAACCTTTAATGTTGAAAGAAATAATTAATTGCTAACTCAAACGTAAATATGATACACACGTGTTTGTGTTTGTGTTGAAGTTGACTTTTGTAAGGAACTTCCTGAAGCCATTAGGATCACCAAACTTGATGAGCTTGGAAGTCTAGAAGAGGACTCCATTTTCATTACCAAGTGCTAAATGTAACACCCCAACTCACGCAGGACCCAAACCCGATATCGACAGTGATATCCGGATCCGTGCCCCGCGAAGGTGGCATGTCACATCACTTAACACTTCACTAAAC
>JANQBM010000220.1:14542991-14558454 GCA_025594535.1 Erythroxylum domingense | reverse complement strand
TAGGTTATTGGTCTTTTCATATAGCCATCTTAAAACAAATGAGAAGAGTCTCATTTAATGGCTTCTTTATGTTTTGAATAAAGAATGAAGTGATGCATTTGATGCTTTCCACTTCTTTCTTTTCATGTATAACTGAAATTGACAAGGTGTAAGAGAGGTGTTCTTGCATTTTTTGGACTCTTTCTCTCCTTTCTTGCATATGTTAGCCAAATTTGCATGAGAGGTGTCTCATCTTTGGCTTCTTTTTTCTAAGAAAAATATCCTCCAAATATTTCTTCTCTTTTCCCACTAAAAGATCTTGTTAACCAAGTTGTCCAAGAAGAATAAGTGGTAGATTGGATTGGTTGAGTATACAACAACAAGGAGAGGATACATTAACAAAAGAAAGGATTTAAAAGCAAGGCTAAAGCTAGGAGAGGATATGAGAAGAAGGAGAGGATAGCACTGCGAGGAGTTAAAGTTGTAGTAAAGGAGTCGGTAATATAATCTCCATCTTGTTCTTATGATAATTATTTTCCATACACCGTATCATATATGGCTTGCCATATTGTTTCGTTATCTTGCTTCCGCTGAGTTGTGATTTATAAAAAAGTTTTAAAATCTACCGTTTTAGTCAAATCTTGCATGTTTTATTTTTTCATCTAACAATTGGTATCAGAGCTATGTTTATTATACATGATTTCAGTTCCTATATGTGATGCATGAGTCGGCAGTAAGGATGTCAATGAGCCGATTCAGGCCCGGGCCGCCCTCAACTTGGCCGAGTCCTGCCTCAAACATGGCAAGCCATGGGCCAGCCCGTGGTCTGCGCGGTCCGAGAGTGTAACTATTTGTCCCTAATTGAATTAATGGGAATTGATTGAACAATCTCTCAACTTACCCAATGACTCTACTGATTTAACTAGTTATTAAACTATCATATAGGTGATCAATTGACTAATCAAGATCTCCCTTTTAATTATTCAATTAATTTGATGATTGCTAGTTTATAGGTTGCCAACTCTCATTGTACAATCCTACGCGAATTTCATCTTACTCACTGTCTCGATTGTTGCAAAATAATAATTTAAAACAACAATCATCAAAGGCACTTCATTCAAATCAATAAAATAGGAGTTTTGACAAAATAATTCAAAAGCAAACCCTAAAACGAAATCAGCCTAACATGGTCTCCATAACGTAATCAACAATTAAATAAACCATTTTTACAAAGAATAGAGAAGATCAAAATGAAAGAAAATTGAATAGAAAGACTCCTTTTCTTCTTTTCCAAAATCTAGAATTTTGGTGTAATGTGCTATTTTGCCCGATCTTCATGATGATCTTTGTATTCAATCCCTCCTTAATGATCTTAACATGTGTTTTTCACTCAAAGATGGTGTTTCTACAGGTAGGTGTCATCCCCCTTGAAGATGGACTCTTAATGATGTATTTATAGCCTAAAAATCCTAGGTTTAATAAAGCCTCGCAGATTGCCTCATATTATAATTCCCATGTCTGTGGGAATCTGCATGATTCCCACGAGCATGGGAATTGCACACAGATACATTCCTCATTTTTGTGTGATTTTCCACGTCCGTGGGAATTTGCATGATTTATATAAATGTGAGAATTTGTCCTAGATGAACTCTTCCTGAGTTCTCTTCTTTGATCTTTTGTTCAACCTCCAAGTTGCTCCCTCTTCCTTTCTACACAAAAATAGTCTATTCTTACCCTCAATTAGCATCAAACACACAAGAAAAACAATGGAAATAAAACTTAATGAAAACATACAAAATGAATGTTAAACTAGAACAATAAAAAACAATTATGCTATAAAACACATTCCAATTACCTATAAAAATATATCCTAATGCACACCTATCAACATCCCCACACTTAAATCTTTGCTTGTCCTCAAGAAAAATAAATACAACCAATCAATTCTACCACTTCATTTTCACAAAAATCAAAACATACAATCCCTCAAATTCAAGCCAACTCAAATATCAAGGTAATGAACATATCATGACTACTTTTTCATTGGTGTACGTAAGTAAACTTATAATTGAGATAATCACTCAAAGATAAGTAAAGATGCATAAATGAATCTTCCTTACAGTTTTCACTCATTTCGCTTACGTGTTTAAGGGTTAGTGTTTCACTCAAACTCCATATAGGAAACTACATTATCATAGACTTGCTAATACACCAATTCTCCTCTACAATGATTGCATAAAAAATAGATCAAAAGGACTTGTTTAGGGTTGTAATGAGGTACGGGTTAAGGTGGGTAAAAAAAGGGGAAAGATGGTTAAGCACAAGCATAAGTAAAGTACAAAATGGATAAAATGGGATAGCAAAATATAACTACAAGACATACATATATAACTAATATTCTGCACCTTTTGATGCTATTCACTAGTTCTTCCTTTTTCTTTTCTTTTCTTTTTCATTTTTCATTTGTTTCAATTTTCTTTCACTTTCTTCATATATGGAAGAACTATGAGTCAAAACTAGCACTATATGCAAAATAGTCCATAGGCAAAAATGTACTCAAATTATTTTGGTAAAAATTTCACACAATCCCAAGAAATATTTTACTTAATACTCTACTAAGCTTGTGAAGAGGGTAGCATAATAGGGTTTAAAGTTTTAAAATTTTGGGTGTTTCACAAACAAAAATTTAAGGCTAAATAGGGGTAGCAAGGGATAATTAACAGGTTTGTCTTTTAAGCTAAGGGTTAATATGAAAAAGGGCCTAGATCATCTCTATTAACCATGCATCCAGTAGACTCAAAGCAATTCAAAGCAAGTTCTGATGGTAGTAACATATGGAAGTACAGTTAACAAAGAAATGAAATGACTATAGATGGAGTCATATGGCTCAATCCTCAATTTGGCTCACTTGAAAACTCACTATGCATCTCTAAACTACCTCATTGTTCAAATGTCAATTTGTGACTAAGCTTATGTAACCAACTACTTTTCGTCACTCTATATGGTTCACTTTCTACTTAATTAGCCTAATCTGAGTTCAAGCATGCATTCAATCTAATTCCAACTAACGTGACATAATTTCAAGGCAATATTTATCAGAGTGACTCAAAAGTGGTTCCATTGCTAACACAAAGCACCATTGCTGACACAAAGCACATACAGTATACCTAAACATGCATCCTATTCAACATAAAATGCAAGTAAAAACTTTGATGTCACCTCCACACACTTAAGGATCGCATTGTCCTCAATGTGACAAGTCAAAAACCAAATAAAAGGAAATGACATCAAACCATACAAAAAAATGAAAACAAACTAAACAAAAGAAATTTAAACAAACGAATGATATGAACCCAAATATAAGATACTGAAGTCAAATAAACATTAAAGAAATTAGAGCTAAACAAAAGACATAACATTCAAACAAATAATATGAAACCAAATACATATAAAATGAAATGCAGCCACATAAATGAAACAACAAAATTTAAAAGTTAAAGGGTAAGAAAAGCTTATTTCGAAGATGGTGTGACAAAGATGGTGTAGGAGCTTCAAAATTGTTCTTGCCACATTTGAGTGCCGAGTTCATCGAGTTGGGATGTCATCCATTGTTGATTTGTGGCTATTTGGTTGAGAATCGATTGATATTGGTCAGCCGTCACTAGTTCACTCGGTTCCTTTGCTACTGCTTCCTCCTCTGGTTCTGTAGTTATGATGGATGTGGAGGTCGATCCATGACTGCACTGGCGCCCCTCCTTCTCCTCGCTACAGTGAGTGTTTGAGGATTGTGAAGTTCTATAGATTGGACCTCCACAATCTCAGTGCATCTCAAATAGACTATATCAAACATGTCGTGGGGAGCAATATGCAAATTCTCCATACTAACATTGTAAAATACACCCAAAGTAGAAGCAATATGAGCCATCCCAAAAGACGTGTTCTTTTTAGTAATCATACTCATTAGTGATCGAAAAATTCTATAAGGAGTGTTGATTTTAAGCTTTCTATCCATGCACCATAAAAAGAAAAGTTCTTTATCCGAGTATTTATTGACTTCCACTTTATTGAACATAGTCAGACACATGAATTTATGTAATAACAATTGCTCAGCACTTCGAATCAAAGAGTTCGGTGCATTACGTGAATCAAAATAGGTTTCACCCATAAGAGTGTTCCAATAAGCATCTACATCAAAATTTATATGACCATCTAAGATTTCTGTATTCGAAAAGTTAAACACTTCACATGACAGAGTAATCAAGTTTAAAAACATTGCCACCTAACCTAAACCAAAACAAATTCATTTTAGAATTATACCTATCAATTGTGAAAAACTCTAAAGATATGGTGACAGAAATAGGTATGTCACATCAAACATATCTATTCCACCCTATGATCGCAGCTAATTGTTCTTGTCGTCATCTCACTCTTATATTTTTTAATACTTCAAAATCAAGATACCTAGGAGTAATTATTACTCTACTCCTAAAGTCACAAAAACCTGCACCTTCTTCTTCTGAGTAAATTAGAAATGGGGTCTGATAGGTTGTCATTAAGTTAAGTTTTCCTTCACCAAAAACTTGAAGACGGAGCTTGTCGACCAGTTGCCTAACCCTCATCATACTTAGTGGAGCCATTGTTATAAGAAAATCAACTAAAAAGAAAAAGAGTGAAATTTATATTTTGGAGAGAGAAAATAAAATCCCACTTAAATCCTTGTATTTTTGAATGATTGATGCATGAAAATAATGAAGGAATGTAAGATTAATGGAAAGGGATGAAGAAAATACCAAGAATGTAGATGAAAAATTAAGAGTTTTAGAGAGTGGGAGGAGAGAAAATCGTGTTCTAGAGAGAGAAGGAGTGAAAATTTTGAAAAGTGAATGAGAGAAGAAAAGGGGGGAAATTTTTAAGCTCCTTCTCGGATGGGATTCCCATGCTAGTGGGAATCCCCACAATTCCCACAAGCCTGGGATTAATTCCCACGAGCGTGGGACTCCTCTCTATAAACTTTTTATAGAGGTTTCCCACATCGGTGGGTTTTCTCTCCAGAAACTTTCTGGAGAGATTTCCCATGTTCGTGGGAATCACCACAATTCCTATCAATATTCCTATGAACGTGGGAATTGGTGATCCTTATAAATTTCAAACCTTCTTCTAAGCTTATATGCATTCTTTATGATCCCAAAACCTACAAGCACATCAAGATAATATCATCAACAAGAAATTTGAAAAGAATACAAACTGAAATCCAAAAAAAATCAACACAAACATCAATCAAATACAATTCAAACGTGATCATAACTAAGTAATTCAAATGAACTATTAATTGAGCAAAAGCAAACAAAGGCTAGTTGACTCCTATGGGTTGCCTCCCAAGTAGCACTTCGGTTACTGTCGGTAGCTCGACTCTCCGTTTTACTCATACTATTTCAAATGATTAGAATGATAGCATTGTATAAGCTGATCTTGGACTTTGTACAAGGGCTACCTTATTTTGAGCTCCCCCTTCATTATTGTTTTCTTTTTTTTGCCTTCTCCTATGCATTTGTTTCTTCATGAATGCATTTTTAGGGTCCTCAATATTTTCCCATCCCCCTTAGAGTTTAGGTTCTTTTATATCTGTTAGGGATGGTGTAAGATGACAATTTTTCTTTGATACCTTGAATGTTAACAGCTCCTTTCATACTCTCAATATTAACTCGCCCCCTTTAACATTAATAATCGCACGAGTAGTAGCTGGAAATGGTCACCTCAAAACCATAGGAGTTTCCTCTTCTTCACCAATATCCAATATATAAAAATTCACAGGGAAGATAAATTTATCAATGTGTAACTGCACATTCTTGATCAGCCCCTTTGGTAAATGTACCGTCCTATCAGCTATTTTCACTAATGTCTTAGTCAGTTCCAGCTCTTCTAGGCCTAACTTCTGATTGAATGAATACAGCATCATGTTGGAACTTGCTCCCAAATCTACAATTGTTCGATCTATCTTAACTTTATTTATATTACATGGAATGAAAAAGTTTCATGAGTCTTCTTTCTTCTGTGCTACATGTAGACTTTCTCCTGATATGTGATTGATAACCTCTTCTTTCAATGATCCCTTTAACATGACCTTTATCTAGAGTTGATTTGTTATTTCTATCATCTCGTTTAACTCCCCTTCCTTAGAATTTCAAGCTCCTTCACTTGATGATAGCTTCCACTGAGAAAAAAATTAAATGTGGAAGTCCAAGTTGAAGTTCCTTAATCGGCTCGCTTACTGGTCCACTTGGAAGGACTACCAACACTATTTGTTCTTCTTCCTTGCTTCCTTCTTTCTTCCCATGTTTGCTTTCTTCTTTCTTTATCCGAGTAATGGCCATGATTCTTTCCTTCAAATTCACGTCAGTGTTGCTTGGTAGACTACTTGCATTTCGCGAAGATAAAGCATTGGCTAATTAGCTTACTTGAACTTCTAGATTATGGTTATATGATGCATGATTCTTTAAAATCTGATCAAATTTTGCTTCCATCCTCTTCTAATTTTCCTCCTAACTTCCATGCATCCTCTTCTGATTCTCTTCTTATGCTACTAGTTTGGACCCCAAAACCTCCACCATCTTATCCATTTTGCTTTCCAATGCTCCGATTCGATCTTGCTGGAATCCTGATGGTCCTTGTGGTCTTTTTTGGCCACCTGCATTATTGTTACTCCAAGAAAAGTTTGGGTAGTTTTTCTGACCCAAATTATATGTGTTCGAATATGGGTTATTACCTCACTATGGCTGGCCTAAATAGATTACTTGTTTGGTCCTGTTAGCTCCCAATAGGAAAGATTCTGCTGGGCTGTGGTTGTTCTCCCTACACAACTCACATTGTGCTTGTATTGCCTTAACTGCTAAGGTAGATGCTCCTTACATATTGTTTAGCTGCTTCTTCGAAGTCATGATCTGAGCCTGCAAGGCAGTAATTGAGCCAATAGGTATCATACCTTTTTGTTCCTTCTGTCCTTGTTTATTCCTTTCGCTCAACCACATGCAGCTATTGCTTACCAACTCTTCCAACAAATCATGAGCTGCTTCTACCATTTTTTTCATTAGTGAACCTCCAGCTGCTGCATCAATTATGCCCCTTGTGCTAGGATTCACTCTATTATATAATGTTTAAAGTAGAAATTCCCTCGGGAGGTTGTGATGTGGACAACTCCTTTGAAGTTCCTTAAATCTCTCCCAAGCTTCGTAGAGATATTCTCTGTCGCTCTGTTGGAAATTTGTTATCTCCTTAATAATCCTCGTTTTCTTCGTTAATGGAAAATATATGGTGAAGAATGTTTGGGCGAGCTACTTCCAAGTCGTGATTTGGCCTAGATTCAAAGAATTGTACCATGCTTTAGCCCGATCCTTTAATGTGAATGAAAATAAACATAGCTTCACCACATCATCAGACATTTTGTTAAATCTGAATGTGTCATAGATCTCTAAGAAATTTGTGATGTGGGCATTCAAATCCTCATTGGATAGCCTGTAAAACTGCATACTATTTTGAAGAATGTTGAGTAACGCCAGTTTTATCTCAAAATTATTGCTTAAACTACCAGCCTTGCCACTCCTTGAGGACTAAAACCTGGCCTCACGAAATCCATGAGTTTCTTTTCTGATCCTCCTTGCTCTCCTTCTTTATCCATATCTTGATTTGAGAAATTTAATTGCTTTGCCTTTCTTATTTCTTTTTCGTGTTTCTTAATGTTGAGAAACTCGTCCTCTACAACATCTTTCGTCCTTTGCGTACGCCTTGTGTTCATGCACCTGCAGATACATAAGGAAAAGTATCAGAAGCTCTTAAATCAAAGTAATCTAAATCAAACACGATGCTCAACAATCAATCCCCAAAAATAGAGCCAAAAACTTGTTGAAGGTAAAACCTATCTACTTGTTTTATGCTCAAAAATCGTAAGTGAACGGGTAGTGACTTGTAGTTGAAAAAAGAATATGTCGATCCCATAGGGATTGATGTATAGACACTACTTAATTTAGACACAAATTTGTTTAAAAAGTGAAATTGTTAAATGCAAATAATCTGGAAAATTAAATTAAAATTAAAAAAGACTAATGTAAACAATAAACAATACCGTAATTGTAGAAAATCTGAATTTAAGAATCTAAATGCTAGAGATTACTTTTTCCTTATTTTGTCTCCCTCCTATTTTATTGATTGAATTGTGTTCACCCTAGATTTCCAAATGTATTAATTACCATCTCTTAAGGTGTAACTATTTGTACTAATTGAATTAACGGGATTCAATTGAATGATCTCTTAACCTACCCAATGACACTACCAATTTAACTTGTTATTAAACCATCCTACGGGTGATCAATTAACTAATCAATATCTCTCTTCTAACTATTCAATTAATATGATGATCGCTAGTCTGTAGGTCAACAACCAACTCTTGTTGTACAATCCTACAAGAATTTCATCTTACTCACTCTCTCAATTTGTTGCAAGACAACAATTTAAAACAACAATCATCAAAGATATTTCATTCAATTCAATAAAATAGGAGTTTTGACAAAATAATTCAAAAGCAATCCCTAAAACGAAATCAGCCTAACATGGTCATCATAACATCACCAACAATCAAATAAACCATTTTTACAAAGAATAAAGAAGATTAAAATGAAAGAAAATTGAATAGAAAGACTTCTTTTCTTCTTTGCCAAAATCTAGAATTTTGGTGTTGATGTGCTACTTTGCCCAATCTTGATGATGATCCTTGTCTTTAATCCCTCCTCAATGAGCCAAAACATGTGTTCTCCACTCAAGGTTAGTGTTTCTATACGTAGGTGTCATCCCCCTTGAAGCTGAAGGCTTAATGATGTTTTTATAGCCCAAAAATCGTAGGTTTAATGAAGCCTCGCAGATTGCCTCGGATTACAATTCCCACGTCTGTGGGAATCATATTCCAACGGACATGGGAATTGCACATAGATACACTCCTCATTTTTGTTATGATTTCCCACATCCGTAGGAATTATCCTCGATGAACTCTTCTTGTCTTCTCTTCTTTGATCTTTGGTTCAACCTCCAAGTTGCTCCCTCTTCCTTCCTACACAAAAATAGCCAATTCGTACCCTCAATTAGCGTCAAACACATAATAACAACAATGGAAATCAAACTTAATTAAAACATACAAAATGAATCCTGAACTAGAAAAATAAACAACAATTATGCTAGAAAACACATGCTAATTACCTATAAAAACATATCCTGATGCACAACTATCAGAGGTATGATAAACTTAGGAAGCAAGGGGTTATATAATTCTATGAGAGTATAGACCCTACAGAGACAGAAGGCTGGTTGGAAAGAATGGAGTAGGTGTGTGATCAGATAGACTGCAAGTCTAACGAGAGGTTTGACTACGCAGTCTCGCTACTGCAAGGTCTGGCTTATCACTGGTGGAAGACTGTTCTTTATAGTTCTGCCTAGCCTTGAAGGCTGATATGGGAAGACTTCCTAAGGGTTTTTAAGGAGAATTATATGTCAAAGATCTACCTGGATAGGAAGATGAAGGAGTTTCTAGATCTAAAATATGGAAGTCTTACTATAGTTAAATATGAGGTACGGTTTAATGAATTAATGGGTTATGCTACTTCTTTGATTCCGAATGAGAAAGATAAGTGTAGGCAATTTGAGAATGGACTGAAAATGGAGATCAGAATGAGGTTGGCCATTACTAATTTTAGTAGTTTTATTGAACTACAAGATGCCTCAATTTGAATTAAATAGTTATTATAGACAAGGAAAGTATACACAAGAGTTCAGAATGAAGAGACATGGTTAGTCTCAGGTTGATTTTGGTAGGAGATTTAGTAAATGCTATAATAGATCATTCCACTTATAGACTAGATTGAGATAATTAGGGTTTAGACCTAGAAGTGGTTTTGTACAGGCTAGTAGTGGTAAAGGTCAGTATCAAAAGAACAAACACAACAGATGCCTAGTTGTGAGTAACGTCGAAAGAAACATGGTAGGGAGGGTTAGAAGATATTAAAAATTGCTTTAGTTGAGGTTTTCTTGAGCATCAAATTATAGACTGTCCTACGACTTTGAGACCAAAGTCTGACATGAGACGGGGATCAGTGACTAAGAAGACTATCCAATAAAGTAGAGCTATTGGAGTAGGACAAAAAGGTAGAGGTAGAGGTAGAACAAGTTCTATTGGTCCTAGTGTCAACACTAAGGTGCAGAGTAATTAGCTACATTCTTAGGCCAAAATCCTTGCTATCAACAGACAGGAGGCATATAACTCCCCAAATGTTGTTGCAGATGTGTTACATGACTTTCAATTTGAGGCATTTGCATTGTTAGATCCTGGATCTACACATTCATTCATCACACCACATCTAGCATCTAAATTGCATTGTGAGAGAGAGATGTTGAAATTTGGCTTAAAGGTGAGAACTCCAATAGGTAGTACTACAGTGATTGGGGAAGTTTGCAAAAGGTGCGTTATTCGAGTTGATCAGGCAGAGTTAGAAGCTAATTTGAGTCATCCTTAAATCTCTTAATCAAACAAGAGAGATATTTTGAGGTGTTAGTCAAGTAGTGCCAGCTAGGTTGATTTCCTCAATGCGTGCTCTCAGATTTATTCGAAGTGGTTGTGAGTCTTACTTAACTTATACTACTGATACTGAGAATGAATGGACAATTCAAAATATTCCTGTTGTTAAGGATTTTTGGATGTGTTCCCTATTGAATTACACTTTACCCCCATATAGGGAGATAGAGTTCACTATTGACTTAGATATAGGTACTACTCTTATGTATATTCCTCCGTATAGGATGACAACTGTGGAACTTAAGGAACTAAGACCTAATTGCAGAAGTTGTTGGATAAGAGTTTTATTAGACCTAGTGTGTCACCTTATGCAGCTCCAATTTTTTGTGAGATGGGACTTTTAGATTGTGCATTGATTATATAGGTAGTTGAATCGAGTGATAGTGAAGAATAAGTATCCTTTACCGAGGATAGGTGATTTGCTTGTTCAGTTACAAGAAGCTCAAGTGTTTACTAAATTGGATTTGAAACTAGGGATTGTTGAAGGCCCAAAACTGATCTAAGATACTACTGATAAAGTGAAATTGATCCAAAGTAGAATTAAAGCAGCACAAGATAGACAGAGGAGTTATTTGGATCAACACCGGAGGGATATGAAGTACCAAGTAGAGGACAAAGTATTTCTAAGAGTGTTGATAGATTTCATTTACATGATATTTTAGGATTGAATTTGTTATGTAATTAGCATGAATTTGAGTGTTGAGTGTGTGTTTATGTGTTTAATTATATTAGTTTTTGTGTTTTTATGGGTTAGATTAAGTCTTTGAGATTAAATGTTATATTTTTTAGGTGCCTTGATGCGTTTTTTAGTGTTTCATGGTAAATGGTGAAGAACGGAGAAGATTCTAGGAGTTTTGGGTCGAATCCATAGGCCACAATCGTGAATAGCAGGGCAACGATCGTGACAGAGAAGGACGAGCCAACAGCAGGCAGGGCGCGATTGTGAACCTGGGCACGATCGTGATAGAAAGTCTGCAAGTTACGCCACGATCATTCACACAGGGCCACGATAATGACAGAAAGATTAAGACGCTAGCCACGATCATGGCAAGTAGGGCCACGATCGTGCCCTACATCTTCCTGAAGCAAAAAGTCAAAATTTGCAAGATTTTTAAGACCGTTTTAACCCCGAATTTGACCTAGAGTGCCCAAAGTATAAATAGAACATTATGAGATAGATGAAGGGACCTTAGAGAGTCTGAATAGAGAGCTTTGACACCAGATATATTTTGGAAAAACTCTAGAGAGTTTTGAAAGATTGAGGAATGAGACGAAGGAAGAGAGACAAGGAGACGAAGCTTGACACGATGTACTTCTCCAAATAGGTAGTTTTCTGCTGTTGTTGCCTCCACGATCCATTCCAACCATAGTTTCTTTACTTATTTCAATTTTATTTATGTATGAAATTGGGATATTTATTGAAATTGTTGTTGTTGAGTGTTGATTATTTTCTATACTCACCTCGGGTTTTCAATTCTTGAGATTAATAAAGATTAATTGGTTGTGCTTTCTTTTGATTTAATTATGATTCAATTTATGCCCATAATAATTCGGTAATAAACTGAGAGCGTGAATCGAGTAGAAATAATCAATTTGGGCTAGCGAGAGTTAGGTGAATTGATAGGTAAAGAATTGGATGGAACCAGTAAAGTCATGTAACAACAGATCGAGCATAGATTCTTGGTAGGTTAATAGACAGTTTAGAACTAATTTAGGTTTTTGGTCAATTGAGAATCGAGAGATGGCGGTTCCATAATTTAAATTAGGGATCATCAATTAGGGTTAAGAGTTATAACTTGAGAGAGAGTAATTCACCCTAGGACCGTCTAAATCCATTAAGTCGAGAATTGCATAATTGATTAGGTTTTTGTTATTTTCAAATTAAGTCCCCCTTTTTCTCACTTAATTGTTTCTAGGTTAGTTTTGGGATTGGTTATATGGTTGTTTTTCGTATTTAGATTTCATCAACTTAATTATTGAAATTAATTGTTTGATTGATTTATTTTTTGCACTATTTTATTCCTTTTGAATTATTATAGTTTAGTATGACCTTAGATTTTAGGACTACTTTAGCCCTCCTTGTGGGATCAATACCTTAGGTGTTACGTGAACCATCTGTGAGCTTACAAAATTTACCAAGGTTATAAAAATTAAAACTTAGAGCGTGTAACCTTGCGATCAAGTTTTTAGTGCCATTGCTAGGGAGGCAATTAGTTTAGTTCTTTAGTCTAAGGCTTTCATTTTAATTTGTTTTTTTCAGAAAAAAGAAAAGAAGAAGTTTGGGGTATAACGCTGAGACACACCAAGATATCTTAGAATGAGAATTGAGACATTTGAAGAGCTAGATGCCAAGGAAAAATGGAAAGAACAATGATAGAAAATAGATATTATAGGTAGTAAGGAAATTTTGAGAATTACAATGAGTCACAGTATGGTTGGAGAAATAATGACCCATATTTGAACACTTCGTGGTTGCAGAACTACCCATATTTTTATTGGTCAAACAATGCAAGTACTCACATGGGACACCAAGATCTATTTGAAGTTCAAAATGACAAATCCAGTTCATGGGATTCTAAATTGGACATGATCTTAGATAAACTCACAGACATGGAAGAAGGCTAGAAGAGACTAGAAGAGCAAGTTGATCAAGTGATAGAAAATCATGCAACTTATATTCATGAGTTAGAGATTCAAGTAAGACAGCTTTCTTGTGAATTTTGTAAGACAAGTGTGGAAGAATCTTTAAAAAATATAGAATTACATCAAAGAGAGTAATATGGGGCTATTACACTTAGGAATGGGGAGAGCTAATAGAACCAGAGGAAAACCATATTGAACCCCAACTCATTGACGAATAGGAGACGAAAAAAAGTATGAACAAAAGAGTGCCAAACCTCTCTTTTACTCACTAGTCATCCATACAAAGAACCTAGCCTTTGGATTGATGATGATGAAGAGACATTAAATATGAATGATGTATTTAATAATCTAAAGGTTAGTAGCTTATCCAGGATAATTGATGTGTTCGAATCTTTTGAAGAACAAGAGGACAAAGAACAGATGACAACAGACATCGAGTTTGAAGAAAGCATGGAATTCTCTATTCAGGAAGCAGAAGAAGCTAAGGAAATGAAGGTGATTAAGGAAGATGGAGAGCAATTCACATTTATATAGGACAAACTATTGGATTCGATGGAAGATTCAGGAAGTTTTGTTATTCCCTATTTTATTGACAATTTGTTAATAAGAAGGACATTGATGAAACTAATTAGTTTTCTCAACCTTATCAAAATTTTGTTCCTAATCATTTTGTAATTTATAGCTTACTCATAAGCTACAAAACTAATGTTAAGTGAGAAAGGTGGATGCAAGCCGCTCATAATTGATCCTGGCTGAGTTTTAAAGGATGAAGGTCAAGCTAATGACCACAAATTAGCACATTTAGTAGTTAGATTTAAATTGTTGTGTAGTTAGGTTTATTTTAAATTCTTAAATAAGTTTTGAGTGATTTGGAATGGTTTGGATTGCTAATTCTTTTACTCTCTTGAATCACTTATAAGATAGGGAAACACTCTCAATGTCAAGCGGATTTGGTCTCATCACTATCGCCATCACCACCTCTATCACCATTAACGGTTTCATGATCTAACACTTTTCTTTTCATTTTTATTAGTATTTTATTCTTATGTTTTTGATATACTGTGTTTTATTTCCCCTGGTGTTTTTGTGAACCCTTCTCATATTGAGGATAAAGTATTGTTCAAGTGTGGGGAGGGTTGTGTGTTTTTACCTTGAGTGTGAAATTTGCATATTGTATGATAATTTTTAGGTTGCATTTTATGAAATGTATGAATGTGACAATGGCTTAGATGGAGTGAAATTTATTTAATTTTGAACATACCCTGTTAGGTTGTAAATAATCATTAGCTCGCAAAATTAGTAAATTAGGAGACTTTGGATAAATATACAACTTAATTAGGATTTAGTGTAAATTTAGTACCCTATAGGTAGTCACATTCATTTATAATTTGAGGTCTTTCTACTTAAGTAGCTTAACTAGTATTTTTCATGGAGATGAGTAGCTTAAACAATAAGGTAGGCAATAAAAAAATTCATTTTTTTTAAATAAATCACTATTTCACTGGCCTTCAAGTTTTGAATGAAGCTAGTAGCCTGTTGAAAACGTGAAGATAGCAAAGTAACTAGATCAGCACGCATCACAAATGTGTGCCTTCGTGTTAAAAGGTTATAATGATGTTTCAACCAAGCTATTACTAAATGACTTAGTCGAGTAACCGGATTGACATTCATCACCAATGTTTGGCTCTGAGTAAAAGACTAAAATATTATTTAAAAAGGGGTGTGTTATTAATAAAAACCTACCAGACTTGTAATAAGCTTGAATTTTCATGAAAATGTATTAAGGAATAGTTACAAAGTCTGAAGAACTAAATAATTATTAATTTGTTTGTACAATTGAAAAGGGTAATTGAATTAGCAATTAGGTCCCAATTAACTTGTATATTTAGTTCAAAGCCCTTAGACATAGATTTTGCTAGTTAATGAATAGTTATAAATTTTCAGATTGTGTTCAGGATTAAATTTATTTCAAGAAGTCAGAGCCATTGCCTCGTTATTGCATTAAGTGTTATATTGTTATGTGTTTGTTATTTTTTTTGCTTAAGGACAAGAAAATGTTTAAGTGTGGCGATGTTGATAGGTGTCATTTGCATAACATTTTAGGATTGAATTTGTTATGTAATTAGTGTGAATTTGAGCGTTGAGTGTGTGTTTTTGTGTTTAATTATATTAGTTTGTGTGTTTTAGTGTTTTTATGGGTTAGATTAAGTCTTTGAGCTTAAATGTTATATT
>JANQBM010000220.1:14521192-14531282 GCA_025594535.1 Erythroxylum domingense | reverse complement strand
CATGAGATGTGGTAATTTACCACATCAGGACCCGTTTCTTTGGTCCGACCCGTTCTCTGGAAACGGGATGTTACAATAACAACCTGAAAGAATAACTTCCCCCATATAAAATCAGGTAAACCCGAGGAAATCAACATTGCATTCATCATATATCCTTAAGTGTTTTGTTTTTCCTCTTGGCTATTTCATTTTATTTAGGTGCATAAGAGGTTGAAAGTTCATGAATAATCCTAACCTTTTGACAATAATTAGCAAGGAAATCAATGTTATACTCACCATCTCGATCAAATCTTAATCTCTTAATTTTTCTTTCTAATTAGTTTTCAACCTTAGCTTTGTATTTCACAAATATATCCTCTACATCACTTTATTTTTCAATAAGTAAACCTTAGTAAATTTAGAACAATCATCCACAAAAGTAATAAAATACTCTTTTACTCACACAATTCTTAAAATCACCCAAATCTGTGGGCACCAAACCTAACAATTGCGACTCTCTTTCAGTTAATGACTTAAAAAGTTTCTTTGAGTGTTTAGTTTTAACATAAATTTGACATTTTTCCATTTCATTAGTGATTTTAGGCAATAAGTTTAAGCTTTGCATGTTTTAATTGACCTCACATTTACATGCCTAAGTCTAGAATGTCATAGGTCTAGAGATTCAACAATATACGCAAAAGAAGTAGATGCATTCATTTCAACATTAAGTACAAATAAGCCTTATTACAAAAACCTTTACTAACAAAGTTCTCATTCTTAGTTAGAACTAGTTTATCAAAATCAAAAGTAAGTTTAACACCAGCTTTGTTAAGAGATGCATTAGAAATCAGGTTTTTACATACATCAAGAACAAATAGAGCATTTTCTAACACTAAAATTTTTCCAGAAGTGAGTTTGACAATGACCTTCCTAACTTTTTGGATAGACACTTCGCTGGAGTTGCTTATGTACACGAACTCACCATCAGTAGCATCATTCAATTCCTCGAACAAGTCGTTTTTAGTGTAGATGTGGCATGTGGCTTTTGTGTCAATGATCCACTCATCCAAATTTCCAGCAAGGTTGACTTTGGACACCACAACAGTAATGATCTCCTCGTCATCATCACTAACTTTGACCATAATAGCTTGAGGCTTACTGAAACTCCACTGATTACCTCGTTGGTACCCGTTCTGGTTTCCTTTCCCGAATTGTTGTGGTTTTTGTCCTTGTTCCTTCTTTTCATGGTTGATTTTAACTTGAAAAAAAACAGTAAGATGGCTTGGTTTGTGGCACCGCCAACAATCACCATCAATCATTTTGCGCTTAAATTGACCATGTTTGTTGTTGTTGAAAGACTTGTTGTGTCCACCATTCTAATTGGAGTTACCCGCATTTTTTTGTTCAATTACGTCAGTCTTAACAGTAGGGGCAAGGGTGAGTGATTTAGCCTTATCTTGTATGAGGTTGGCATCCTCAATCTTTATATACCTTATCAATTCATGAAGTTTCACTTCTTTCTTCTTATGCCTCAACTGGTTTTTATATTCATTCTATGAGGCAGACAATTTCTCAATAAGGGCATTAGCTTGAAATAGCTCAAACATGTTCACACCCTCAACAAGGATTTCGGCAACTAGGTTTTTATACTCATGTAATTGGTCCATAATGAGCTTATCATCAGCAACAATAAACTTTAACCACCTAGCAATTGCATATTTCTAAGTACCGGCATCATTAGTCCCATATTTCATGTCTCACGCATCCCAAATTTATTTGGCAATTTTGTACTTTAAGTAGATATCTAATAATGAGTTTATCATATGGTTGGGCAATACTCCCCTAGCGCTACAATTATCTTTATTTGTCTTAGGGTCGATATTGTCGCTAGGAATATCTTGAAATAATATATAATCAATTTCATATTGCTGAAAATAAAACAAAATTTTTTCAAACCGTTGTTTAAAATTTCTCTCATCTAGAGGCTCTAATCTAGTTAAGTTAGGTATAATCCTCTGGGTTACGGTGAGAAGGGTAGAACCTATGTGGGGAACAGAAAGGGCAGAACCTACATTGGTCTTATTCGCAGACGACATAATGAATCGGGAAACAGCAGCAAAAACAAACAATATTCCAACTAACGCAGCGGTGAGAATAGAACAATAGTCCAACTTATATTGAAATAAACATTTAGCAGCACAGTATTCTGACTTATACCGAAATTAACATACAGTAGAAAAACGTAACAATTTTTGAAAAACAATAGCATGAACACAAGATTTTCGACTTAGATTGTTAGCGAAAATAGCATAAATAATCAAATCGAAACAACTTATCTGAAAATGCAAGGCTACCCTAAAATCATTGCCCTAAATCGGAAATTTCTTCTCTACGGTGCAGCAGAACAACGGGGTCCGACCCTAAGGTTAACGCCTCCTCCATTAACTTCATTGCACTCCAAAAGGCAGAGTAGGATTTGTCTCCGAGAATGAGTAAAAGCAGACAAAAGCATAATAGAATAGATAAGAAAATATGTGCATAAAGATGTCTGTCTGTGGAAGGAAATGTGAACCTTGTATGGAAAAAATGATAAGATACATGACAACGGGAGAGTAAAAAAGAGCAAATGCATTGGTCCTATATATAGCATAAAACATTTCATCCGTTGACAATGGGAATAATGATATATTAAAGCAAGAGAGAATGTTATTTAGCATAATGTTATGAACGTTATTGGGAACTCCTAGCAGTTCCTATTACCACCAAGATGAGCACCTTTATCAGGGGGAACTCTTGGGACTTCCCAGAATATCTACACCATCTCCAACCCCATTATCCCCCATCCACATGCCCTGATTTATTCCTTTGAAAAAATCGCCCTATCAACCAGCTGAAGAGTAGATGTATGACTGAACTACTTCGGGTGAGACAGCCTAGAGTGGCCTGGAGTAGCATTGTTTGGCATAAGAACTTACCTCCGAAGGTATCTTTCGTCCTCTGGCTGACCATAAAGAACAAGCTTAGCACTGATGACCGTCTCTCTTACATTGAAATGAATAGATCCTGCACTTTCTGTTCGACGTAAGCAGAATCACGAGACCACCTCTTCTTCTTGTGCCCCACAGCTACACTGGTTTGGACGCAAATTAAATCCTTTTGTGGAGGGAATCTTTCAGACAATTCACTAAATGGGATCATCCATTGGTTGGCATTTTCCCAAGCTATTCCAAGAGTTGAACGAGTGACATTAACCACTGCTGTGGGATTGACAGTACAGGTTATATGGAAAGAACGAAATGTGAGAAGTTTTCAGGCCACAAATAAAACCTGGGGAATGAATACTGCGGACATCATAAGAGGGATCCGAAAGCTACTTTTAATGCAGAACCACTTCTCGTCTAGTTAGGGATATCCAACTGAAAGTCTCTTATTAATTAGCACAAGAGCCCCAATTTTGATGTCTATTTGTAAGCAGTCATCTTATCCGTACAAAACATTATTGAAGAGGGTACCAGGAGTCAAGAAGAGAAGCATTATATAGCAAACTTAAAGAAATACATAAGCAGATGTTAGAGTCCCATCTGACACTCCAAGACGCTTAAACTTAACAGATATAGTAGATGGAGAAACTAAAGGACTGCACACTACACACATATGAAGGCGGGTAGTCAACCAAATGTGCAATCATTGTTGAAACAGACCGCCTATGTCCCTCCCACGCGACCTGTCTTTAACAGAAACAAACTCGACAACTGGATATATATTTCGATTCGAGCAGTTCTTTTTGATTGATCACATTTCGATAGATTTCAAGGTCAAGATAGTCAGGACTTACATGGTAGGGTTGACAACAGGGTGGCATCAGTTTTCCTTCGCCATCACTTGAGCTTAGAAGAACCGACATGGAATAAATATTTGGTGGCGATCACGCAGGGGTTCTGATAGGGGACTTCAAGGAATTACGATAGATAGGTAACGTGCGAGATTGTCGTTCCCTATTTGATCTTTACTTTTTCAGACTCTCATAATCATACTTGATGGGGTTCTTCTTAAAGGGATTAAAAACCGAAATAATGCTACCAATTAAAATGTTGAATCTAAAGTATTACAACAAGCCTATACACGATAACCAAAAAATAAGAAGCAATAGCATCAGTCTGCTTACCAAGTTACAAAGGAACTTCAAAAACTATTGCACAAAATCATAACCTTATCAATAACACCACTCCTTATTTACTGATAAGAGCTACTCATCAAGAAGGACTACTACCTATAAAGAATTTTTTCGAAATGATTTTTTGTGTTTCTCATTGAAGAATCAGAAATATATACACAATACAACACCAACAACTTCCTAATTTAAATATATACAGGATACAAAACCAATAACTTCCTAATTTAGAGTACTTAAATAGTTATAGAAGATAACAAAGAATGTCCTAAAAATATTACAGATATACATGACATATGTACACCTAATTATTCCATAATTATCGCAATACTACCCCTCAAGTTAGAGCATGTAGGTCTTGAATGCCTAACTTGTGAAGAAGATATTGAAATTGTTGTTTCCTAAGAGCCTTTGTAAGAATATCGGCGAGTTGCTCTGTGGTCCACACATGAAAAGTAACAATATTGCCAGCCTATAACTAATCACGCATTTAATGACAATTGACTTCGATATATTTAGTAAGATCATGGAACACGAGATTTGCAACTATGTGAAAGTCACTTTACTATCACAAAATAAACACATGGGGCATGAATGAGGTACATCAAGAGAAGTAAAAAGCGACTTAAGCCATGTGAATTCACAACTAGTAGTGGCCATAGAGTGGTACTTAGTTTCAATAGAAGAATGAGATACAGTAGATTGCTTATTTGTCTTCTATGAGATCGAAGAGACACCTAACATAATGAAGTAACCAATAATAGAACATCACGTCAATGGACAAGTTGCCCAATTGGAACCACAATAGGCATTGAGATGTAGACCATTATCACAACGTAGCATAAGCCCTTGACCAAAATGCCCTTTAAGGTATTGTAAGACAAAAAGAGCAGCATTCCAATGAGCATCCTTATGACATTGCATAAGTTAAGCAAGAGTATGTATCACATAGCAAAGTTTTGGACAAGTGATTGTCAAATGGATGAGGTGACCAAGTAAGGGTCGAAAACAATCAAGTTTAGCAGATTTAGGCCCAGAAGCAAGTGTAAGCTGATGGTTTTGCTTAATAAAGAAGTCACATGGTTTGGCACTAAGTAAACCAGCTTCGAAAGTGATATCCAACACATATTTGTGCTGAGAAATAAAGAGAACTTTAGGACCAGTGCAATCTCAAGACCAATAAAATACTTTAAGGCTCCTAAGTCTTTCATATGAAAAGAGGCACTCAAATATGCTTAGGCAACCTCTTCATCTCTCTCGAGAACCTTGAGACGATGAAATAGTTGGCTCAATAACACAGGAAACACAAACCTCTTTGTTTGAACCTTGGGATGTACCAATTGTCATATATAAATCATTATCATCTGGGCAGTAGCAATGTCCTGGAATTGGCCATCTTGGAAAAACATCTTGTCCAAAATGCTCAAGTCTTCATTACTTACAGAGGTATCCTGAATCGCTAGCCTTAGGCATTACATTATAAGCAAGCAGGAATGCCACCAATCTAGGTCCAATATGAAGGCAATTGCAATGCATTAAAGTGCGCTGGTTTGTAAATTGCATAGCAGCTCTAATCCCAAATCGAGATATAGCTACAGGTTTATCCCATTGATTATCAATTGTACATCTCCCATGTTTGTCAAAAGATGGAACACGACCTCCCTCTAGCAGCTCTAAATGTCCAGCAATTAGATCCTCTGTTATTACCACTGTTTTCCCATTGACATGAGAAGTGAGCACCAGGGGTTGTTTATTGGTGACCTCACTGAGGTTGGCATAAAATTGTTTCACCGCAGATGGGTAATATGAACCTTTGAGGTCTAACAGTTTGCCCAAATGAAATTTGTCCAAGTTTGCCCTCACATTGTTTGCTTCATCAATACCCTCTTCAACTGAGACTTCAATCACAAATTTGTTGCTTTTTTTCGCGTAGAACCAATCTGCATGTTGCTCACTGATGAACATAACTCGATCAAAATCAGGTTCCTCTACTTCTGTGATGGTATTTTTACCCCTAGCAGCTCTAGAAGTTTGGCCAGAAGCACTACCCTTCCTTACAATATGCTTAATTCGTGACATTGAATGAGAATAACACAACCAGTCTCAATCTCAACAAAGCAGAGCAAAGAACTAATGTTACCATGATTAGTATTCAAAGCCCCCAGCTTTAGATAATGTAACCAACAAAATTACCCTTGATCAGAATCGTAGGGAGTAGATAATTTCACGTATCAAAAGCTACGAGGATCAAACACAATACCAACTAACAAACCTAACAAACTCATAATGTGACAAGAATCTAGAGCAAAATCATCATCATACATGAACCGGCAACATTGGAGTTCCATATTAAGCATAAATATAAACACATATCATAAACGAATCCACAAAGTTGCTACGAAAATTCCCAAATCCATTGTTAAGTTGAGATTTTGTGCTTATGTTCTATTTAATTCTCTTTAATCTGTGGAAATTATTGTCCAAAATTAATGGAATTGTCTCTTAATTATTTTCAGATGATTTCTAACACTTGGGAGATGAAATTGAGTTAAAAAGATGCAAAAGAAATAAACAAATCTGAAAATTCCAGATTGGTAGCAAATTCAGTGACTAGACGTGGCCACGTGCAAGGATGAAAGGAAAAAATCTGCAGATATGTTTTCAAATTTAAATATGATTCATTTTAGATTCCCGTAATCTTTTAAGATCAGATTGATAGAGATTCACAATCTGAACATGTGGAAGATGTGATCTGCAAGACAGGATGGAAAAGGAAGGGATTTGGAGGCATTAAAAAGGGAAAAATGTTACTGTTCATGTAGCATATAGATTAGGAGTACTTTTCAATTTTCTGCAGTATTCTTCTTGCTTTCTCGATAACCATAGGAGTTTTTCATTTTTTTGCATTATTTTTCTACATATTTTTGGATTTTCTAGAAAGACTTGGGATGGAGATAATGTGTTTTGTTATTTCTTTGATTTTCACTTTCTCTATAAGTAGCTAAATCCCTTTTCTTGGTTGAGGGGAACCATGTTATCATCTATGATGTGTGAGATGTTTCAGTAAAGTTTATTTTATTGATGAACATTGAGTGTCTTCCGAATTACTTTTTCTAATTAAATTTCTAGGTGCGTAACTAGGAATTGATTCATTTAATAGCTAGATTAATGAAATATGACGTTCAGTTTTGTTAATCACAAGTAGTGATTAGGATTACCTTCTTTACGTTAGAGTGGGAAATTTTAAGAAGACATTTAGCTAGATTAATTGCATGTCGTACATGTGTTATCTTGTTCATTGGTTTCTTAATTCTTAATGCTATCAATCAATTGAACTTACGATCATATCTAGGTTATTGGTTGATAAGAATGTTTAGAATACATGTTTCTATTCATTTACATATACAAGAAAACATCCCCCAATGAATGTTTATTGATGAATTGAATTTTATATCAAGGATCCATATTAGCGTGATAACATCGATGACCCAAAACTAAGGTTTGTCTACTAAATTTTCAGATCTAATTACTTTTTTCAATTTCTACTCTTTTAAATTTAAGAAAATTGAAAACTGTTGAACCCTGTTTCCGGAGCCCAACATTTGGAGTCATAAAAACGTGGGCAAACTCATTTCTTCAACTTCAGGATAGATTTCGGGAAAACTCAAATCGGAATTTCAATTTGACTTCTTCAGAACATTTGTTCCTCCTTTGTCTTATTATAATGACACCAAAATCATTCCATTTGGTTCAGAAATCTAAAAGTTATAGCCCAAACATTTTTGGACTATTGTTATACTGAAGTATTACATTATACTCAACTTCTATCTAGAAATTGAAAGTCTTAGAGACCGAATTAAAATTTGATTTCTTCAGATAATTTATGGCTCAATGTCCCTAGTTTATTTAGAGACAAGAATCATCACAATTAGAGCTCTATGAATTAAGATATCATCAAAATACTGAAGCATTTCAGTAAAAATATCCAACTCATACTCTTCCAACTGATCCCTTCACTTTGATTCAATCAATAATTTTCGAATTAATACCAAAAGCTATAAATTTTTGTTGAGAGGTAGAGGAATATTTTAGGAATCCAATGCTTAAAAAATTAGGTCATTTGGAGGTCGGACGACAATGTTATGGTCAAAAGAGTGAAATATGTTCAAGCTGGGGGAAGGGACCTGCAGGTTGCGATCGCGAAAGAACTTGGTGAAAGAACCTGCGGGTTGCGATCGCGACCTGGCACACATGTTCGCAATGTCGTGATTGCGCTCTTTTCTTCCTCCGACCTATCTTGGTAAAAAGGGCATAACTTTCACTATAAGTATCGGATTAAGGTCGTTCAAATACCATGTTGAAGAGGACTTCTAGACCTACAACTTCCATGAAGACTTTAGAAACAAAATTTACCTCTATAAGGGTTAAAAGTTCAAACCAATGCAGCTGTCCCGAAAGTCCATCCTATGCAACATCACAAACTTCTAATAACGATAACTCTCAACTCTGATATCCAAATATTTCATACTATATAGCGTTGAAAAGCTAGAAAGATAATATACAACTACCAAGAAGACAACTTTATCTAATTCTACCTATTTCTATCCAGTGTTTTCCTTGAAGGCAAAAACACAATTTCTACACCTATAGAAGACTTGAAATAAGAAATGTACAACTACAAGATGACTAAGCACATACACATTGGAAACTTCTTAAATTCTTCATTCATTTCCAAATGAAAATGAAGTTCATTCATAGCTTTAATTACAAATCAACATTACATCAAAGTCTTAACAAAAGATACAAAAATACATTGGATGCTCAATGTTCAATGTGCTTATAAAGCTATTCAAAAGTCTAGCCACTAACTTAGTACAAAAGCTAACTATCTTGGAATTCGTCCAAATTCCTTGCAAGGATTCACTGATCTTCTCGATCTGCACCTGAGAAGTGAGAAAAAATTAGGTTGAGCTATACAACTCAGTGGCTAATATATTTATAGCCATTGGTAATGAGCCACACAATCAAACATACATGCATCTTATCATATAAGCATACTCATCTTATCTTGACCCAACAATGTAAGTTCAACATTCATAGCTCATAACTCAATACATCATCACATGAAACATATTGGATGTGATTTAACATCAAAGTATAATACTCAACTTCATCAAAACATAACACATCAAAATGCAAATGCATAAACAAATGGCTCGAGGGTTCCGTGGAATAAAACAGAGAAACTGAAGTTTACTCCATGAACGAAACGAGTCCACTTTTTGGATCTTGTGTACCACAAGCGAGCAACCGGGAGAAAGCTTATGTCGACATGCACGTGACTACAAAACGGTTCCTCTCTAGCTCAAACACAATCAAATCTCATGCTCAATTCAATCAATCATAAATTAATATTCTCATACTTTTTCTTCTTTCCATTTAATCAAAATGCCATGATACAATTCCAAGGCATAGCTTAATTATATTCACAATTTAATTTTTATCACATGTCATACATCATAATGCAATTTTCACATCATAATATTTCAAAGCAAATGATTTTAACACACAACACACACACAAGGCATTTTGCTCATTACACAATAACTATAAATAAATTACCTACCTAAATCCTTGCTTAGAAACTTGCTTAAAATGCCTCTCTTCTTGCTCCTCTTGCCTTTCCTCCTAATTTCCTTCAATATTGGCAAAAATTCCAATTCAATAGGAATCCAAATTGAGAACCCATCAAGCACATTCACTAAAAATTGCTTCTAGAATACTTAAACCCATACATTTTCTAAGCTTTATGAACCAAAATCCTTCCAAAAATACAAAGGGTTAAAATCACTCTTACCTTGAGTCTTCACCAAATAACAAGATTTTTAGCTCAAAAGGAAGCTCTTCTCTTCCTCTTTCTTTTTCTCTTCTTGAACAACC
>JANQBM010000220.1:14503276-14520593 GCA_025594535.1 Erythroxylum domingense | reverse complement strand
GGGTCTAGCACCACTGATGCCGCAGGGGCAGGAGTCATTATCATATCCCCAGCAGGCATCAAAACTACGCTCTCTTTAAATCTCAATTTTCCATGCACCAATAATCAAGTCGAGTATGAAGCCCTGATAATTGTGTTGGAGATCCTCAAAGAATTCGGTGCCAAAGACTTAGCCATATATGGGGATTCACAACTAGTCATCAGACAACTAAACGGTGAACACAAATGCAGTAGCTTTTCTTTGGTACCGTATTTTGCTGCTACGGTTCAGTTGTTAGATGATTTTGAGAGCGTGGATCTATTCTATATCCCACGGGAAGACAACTGGGAGGCAGACTCAATGGCTAGGGTGGCTTCCGGAGTAAAGATGTCCGATGAGTTGATGCATAAGTTCGTCCTTATCTAGAAGAAAAATTATCCTGCCATCAAAGGCTGAGGGATGCTAGTGGATGTGTTTAATACCGATGTAGAGTGTGCTGGTGACTGGAAAAGCTCTATCAGAGAATACCTAGAAAATTCAAAAGGAAGGACACCCTATAGAATCAAAATGCAGGCACTGAATTACCTTCTGGTGGAGGGTACTCTGTACTAGAAAAGTGCCGATGGCCTCCTCCTTAGATGTTTAGGCCAGGTGGAGTCAATGGAAGTCTTGAAACAAGTACATGAAGGTGTGTGCGGCGTCCATCAATCCGGGGAGAAAATGCATTAGTTGATTCGTAGACACAGTTATTACTGGCCCCAGATATTCGATGACTGTTTCAGGTATACTAAGGGCTGTAAACAATGTCAGAGACACGGGAAAATCCAGAGACTACCAGCCGCGGAATTGGCATGTATAATCAAGTCTTGGCCCTTTCGTAGGTGGGCCATTGACCTGATTGGGAAAATTTACGCAGCATCATCCAAAGGTCATTCTTTCATCATAGTGGCTACGGATTTCTTCACCAAGTGGGTGGAGGCTCTACTGATGAAGAAAGTTGAGCAAAAAGAAGTCATTCAATTTATCAAAGACAATTTGGTCCACCGGTTTGGGATTCCTAAGTCAATTACCACTGACTAAGGGACAATGTTCACTGGAGAATTAGTCAGGGAATTTGCAGAGAATTACGGTATCAAACTATTAAGATTAAGTCCTTATTATCCTCAGGAAAATGGGCATGCCGAGGCCTCAAACAAAGTTATAATTAACATTCTACAGAAGATGATGGAAGACAATCCAAAGGACTGGCATAACCTCCTCTCCGAGACTCTATGGGCATATAGGACATCAAAATGGAGCACGACTGGGGCGACCCCATTTTCATTGACCTTCGGACATGATGCTGTATTACCTATGGAAGTAGTGGTGCCCTCTTTAAGGGTTGCATGGCAAAACAATTTAACGCCAGAAGACTACTCGCCAGCCATGATGATAGAGTTAGAGGAGTTGGACCACGTGAGGATAGATGCCCTCAATAAAATGGTCCTACAGAAAAAGAAGGTGGCCAGAGCCTACAACAAGAAAGGAAGAAGGAAAGATTTTGACAAAGGTGATTTGGTTTGGAAGTTGGTACTGCCCATTGGAAACAAAGATCGGGTGTACGGGAAATGGTCAGCGAACTGGGAAGGGCCATTCAGAGTCCATAAAGTATTGCCTGGGAGCGCCTACTGGTTATCAAGCCTCTCTGAAAAAGCTCACAACAAGTGCATCAATGGCAAGTACTTAAAAAGATACTATCCAATATGTGGGAAAACATTCAAAACGAGCAGGGTTTAAATGCTTGCATCGATGGGCGGCCACTGGGAAAATTGTTGTGAAGTGGGCTGCCCAACTTTGTAACCGGTTTAACACAAATAAATGGAATGAAAAGTTAGCATTAGTCATTCATCTAAGTTCAAATATCGCGAAGCCAAATATAAAAATCCTTCCAAATTGGCCTGTTTCTAGAGCTGGCTACATATACAGTCCACAAAGATTATAGAAAGGAATATTGAGTATGCCGGATCTCGTCCCACTGGGCCAAGCAGTCATGAATCGTCCTTTCAGCGCCCCTCAGATTGGAGGAGCACGCTACAATGGAGGGATAAAGCTTCTTTAGCTCTTCACCATGTTCGGTAGCCTCCTGTTTCTGCACCTTCAAGGCTTCCTTTTTCCCTATTAAAGAGGCCCAATTCCCTGTTATCGGCGGCGACCTTTCCTTGAAGTGCCGTAATCTCTTCCTCCTAAGCTTTTATTTGGGCAATGTGGTTGTCAGGCACCAACTTGGACTGCTTGATGTCCTCAGCAAGGGTCTATACTGCTTTCTTCTGAAGACCGTAAGAAGCATTCAGAGCCTAGAAGTGACTCATCTGGCGATTGGCATCTTCTCTCTGGATGGAACAGGCAGAGAACTGGGCCCGCAAGCTACTGATTCTACCTTTTAAGGAGTTCAGCACTACCTTTCAGTGGCCAAGAGGTCCGAGGACAGAAGAACCTCTATAGCTTGGAGAGATTCCTATACAGGAGCCTCACCCAACGAGTCAAAATCAGAAGAGAAGAAAACCTTCACCTTTTCCTTGACGGCAGCTGCTTCCTCTGGAGACACCACAATAGGGACAACAGGAGGAGGATCGAAGACACTTAGGTCCATTGTAGCCAAAGGGTTCTCCCAAGATAGCTCTTCCTCCACGGCAGCACTAATGGAAACCAGAGCCTACAAAGGAGAAGCACAAATCAGTAAGGATGTATCATCATAAAAGGAGGCTAGCGCGACAAAGTCCATACTGCTGTGGGAGAAGGGGCCTGGTCACCAAGGGTCCTGGTGCCCATGATGTCCTCGGTGACCACAGGTACGGTGTTCTGTTGGCCACCAGCAACTTCCAAGCCCCGGGCGACCTCGTGGAAGCTCAGGACTTCCTCCTCTTCACCTGCTCCTTCTGAACCTTCATCGCTGGAGACCTCCAGAGTACCAACGACCCCCCTTGAATTTTGGTTGACTAGCTAACCTTCCAGACCTACGGGAACCAGTAGAAGCAGTTTGCTTTTTGTCCAGTGTCTGTTTAGCTTTGGAACTGGAGGAGGTCTTAGGTTGCTTAGGTGTTTTTTCACCTAAGGGAGCTGCAAACCACAGACAAAATTAGGGAGAAATGGAGAAAGGAAGAAAGCAGAAAGAAGGACGGTTACCTTAGTCAGCCTTCAGACCCTACTCTTGCACGAGGCAGCAGACGACTTTCCTCTTGAAGCCAAGGGAGAAAGGGAACATGAAAGCAAATAAAGGGTCAAATATCGACATAAAGCCCTAGGCGAACAGAAAATTACCGGACATACCTTGATCAGGAGGAGAAAGAATGAAGGTCTGAGAGACATGCCCCCACCAGGAATCAAAAGAGTTGGTCATCGAAGCCGGATCCCTCTCAACACAAATGATTGGCGTTATTCCAGTCCGACAGCTTTTCCCGACGCTTCTCAATGAACTCCTTAATTTCAGCCTCTAACAAAGAGACCCTACTGCCATCCGGTTTAGAAAGACGCTAGATAACATTCGATCCAAACTGACGGCACCACAGCTGTGGCATATAAATCTCACAGCAGACCCCCAATTGCTTACCACCCCCCTTCAACATAGCAAAGGTCCCACTCAAAAGGTGTCGAGCCTCGCAAACCAAACGCCAATCTCTTTTATGCTTCTCAAGCATGCCAGATATATACCATTGTAAGTGTACTGGGAGGGCATCCCATTCCTCCCCGCGATCAAAAAGAAACATAGGAGGGGCATCCTACCCCCTCAAGTTCAGAAAGTACCTTACTACCTCCTCCTGAGATAGGGGGCAGGGCAGTAAGAAGCTGCAATCCTAGGGGCGACCTCATCCCTCCAAGGCAAAGCCGAAGAGCGTAAGGCTGGGAAGTATAGAAAGAGCTACAATTTGAGAAGCCAAGCCGATGGTGGTAACTCCTTGAAAGGCTCTGAGGTGACAGCCACGTATAGTCCCCGGTAACAGTGACCGAGGAAAACGCTGGCTAGAGAGACCTGCTGACCTTGGTGGAGTGCGAGGGCTAAGTTCTTGGTCTCCTTGGTAAGCCGACCAGCTGGGGAATAAGTGATGTACTTGGCAACTAAGTACCACATCAAAGCCAGGTTTTGACTTGGCAGGTCCAAATCCTTGGCCTGCCTTATTACCTGCAAAAGAGGAAAACGAGTGGCTATGAATGCTGGAAAATAGAGGAGAAGTAGGCAGCAACCAAGTTAAGAGACACTCACCCCACTGAAAGAAGAGGCGGTGGGCAGAGAAGCCATCACCTCCTCTAAAGAGCTATCTTCCTCTGGGAAAACAGCGGAAGCGGACTCCTCCCCCTGCAAAGGGAGGCCAGTAATCTCCACAACATCCCGTAAAGTCACCGACATTGGACCATGCGGAAAAAGGAAAGAGTTGCAGCCGTGGCTCCAGGCTCCCATGATCAGGTCCCTATCAAAATACTGCTGGTGTAGGGACAACTCAATAAGGTCAGCTATACCAACCTGCTTCCAGCGACTTTCGAAGTGTGGCCGCAAAGTGGCCACCTAGGCTCTGTACTCCGATGCACTAAGAATCCACGTTCTTTGTTTAGCAGGAGCGGCGAAGGAATCCCGATGGAGGAGAAGGGTTTCTCCCTTAAGCAGTGGGAAAGGCATGCCCGGAGGAGTTGGGGAGGACGGAGAAACAGTTAGACATTGTTGGAGGTCGCCCTAAACAATAAATAGATGTGTTTAGAACGGAGGAATGTTTTGAAGGACAAAGAAACACTAAAAGAGGGGTCTATACCTGTTTGGTGACCAAGGCTGTAGAGGTAGAGAGAGCTAGAGGGGTTTCCGAGTCTACAATACAGAAATGGGGGTCAGTGTCCAAAGAAAATTTTGGCAGAGTTTCCCCTGCAAATGGGAGTTCCCAAAATTATCTGCAAGCAAATACACTCCTAAAACACGTCTCAGTATCCACAACACCCAAACCTCAAATTCCAGAGGCACCCGAAACCCCAGGGGTCACTGAGACCACTCAGGGTCACCAAAAATATGACTGTCACCCAAAATTGAAATAAGGGAGTTCGAGAAGACTCATACCTGACATTCTGTTGAGCGATTCGCAGGGCTTTCAGCATTAGAGAGAAGAAGAATGATGGTATTCCTGGTGAAAGGCAGTTTATGAAAGTTAACAGAAGTCACAGAAATGAAGAAGGAGAAAGGGAAACACAGGCCTACTGGTGGTTGGCGACGGTGGCGGAACTCTCTCAGACGACGAAGCACCAATGATGTTGAAGAGCGGTACACTGAAAGATTGCGCAATGGTGGGAAGGTGGCAGAACAACAGGCACGTGAGTCGAAGGAGAGAAGAAGCTTCAAAAAAAATTCTTGAAAACCTTTTTTTCTGGTGGTTAATAAGGAACAAGAAGCAATCTTTATATATTGATGGTACGGGAGTTTCTGGAAACTGAAGAGGTTATATTTTAAAAGGGGTGCAGCGAACAGGGCTGCTTTGGACAGGCTATTTGGCGCGTTTTTGTCAGAAAGTCCTTTGAAATTTTGATGTCCATGATTTATGCCCGGATGGCCAATATGGGGGTGACTAGAGTTATTACCAGCCACATGCGGATGACCTTCGGGTATTACCCTTTGGGAAATCGAAGCAGACAAAGTGTCCAGTGGATGTAGCCAGATATTTAAGTGCCACCATAGGGCTTATTCTTCTAAGCCCAATGGTGCAGGGGGCAATTGTTTATACCGAAAAAATGGGTTCGGTCTATTTTTACTGTCTTGGGCTGAAAATCCGAAGCTCAAAGAAAAGCCCATGGTTTGAAGTCGAGAGGAGAGCCACTGACCTAGGCCTATTGGAGTTCGGTGTCTAGCAGAAGGGGACATAGTAGAGTTTGAATAGGAGTAGAAGACTGGACGCCCAAATTTAAAGAAGGGATAAGAGGATAAGATGATGGACACCAGCCAAACTTAATCTTCATCAGATAAGATGAGGATTATTTGAACTTTATCTTTATCTAGCAGGGATACGATTTTATCAGGATTGCAAGTTCAATTGGAGTAGGACACTCGACATCTTTGGCTATAAATAGGAGCTTTGAAGAAGAAAAAAGGATCCAACCCTTGACAAATCAAAAGCCTGGCACTCCAGCAAATCCTTGCACTTTTTAGTTTATTTCTTCTTCAGCAATCCTTTATTTTCCCTAGCTTAGCATTTTTCTTTCCAATTTTCATTAGCTATTTCTTCAACTTTCTTAGTCATTGCGTGTTTGCTAATTTGTTTATCAAAAAAGCAAAGTACTTTCTGTTAGATTTTTGTCTCTTTTCTAGCAATACATAGTCATTTTGATTTTCAGTCAGTGTACAAGGCGTAACAATCTTTTTTCATATTTTTCCTAGTTTGGAAATACTTTAATTTCCTAGTACGCTCGCAAACCGAACAAAGGGCTACGTGATGTCCTTTAGTCAAATAAAGGCCAAATAATTATACAAATGAATTCTGAAATTTAATGACATTTATGACTGGACATGTTTGCAATGCAATGGGCCAAAATGAAATATGAGTTGCTTAAGATGTGTTTGATGTTTGAAAATTTTGTAATGTGTTTTGTTGACCATCTTAACGTGCCATCCTAGTAGAGTATATTCTCGAATATCGTCAATGTGTTCGGGAATATGTCCTATGATAGTGGTGTGTTACACAAACAAAAGAAAAATACATCCCATTTGCCTATGGAATACTTCTTTTACCAATTCCCCTCAGATCACACTTATAATTCAAGAAATCATATCAAAAATTCCTATACCTCTCAAAGGAGTGATCAAAACCCTTTGTCTTCACTCCACTTGCTTCCCTTTTCCTTTGTCTTTGATTTTCTCCTCCTCTTAGACATCAAATACACCAATTTCTTATGTTTCTTTCAAAATCCCCTTTAGATATCAAATTTAGTATGAATTTTGGTATAGAGAAGAGCTCAAAATTTTGAATTTTGAGTGTTAAGGCTAGTGTTATCTCATCCTCTTCATATTTATATGTAAATCTTATGGTGTGTACAGTGGCAAGGGGCTAATTCCCATTAATCCCTAACTTTCAATTTTTATTAATTACAATTTGGCCACACCATTTTCTTATTCCATGTAATTGCATATCATCTTAATTCATTTAGCATTTTAGCCCATGATTAGTTTATATCTACGCATGTATAGCACATGTAATGCAAATTACCAAATTACGCCAACAATTCCGTTAATACCGATTATGTCCCGTACTAAGCACTCACTTGCATATTAGTTAACACCCATTACATATACTTTCATGGACATGAAAAATTCTTACTAGGGTATAATTTTAGGCCTCACAATGCTTGGAATATAGAAACTGTAATAGCATTTGTCAAAACGACAATGATTAAGAAATGTTGCAGTTGGCTTATTTCTTTATTAATAGTAAACGTCTGATATATGTATATATGGATTTCAATTAGTTCACATTTTTCAACTAGACAATACATGACTTTGTAAGCTAGGCTGAGATAGAAAAGAACCAAGATGAACTATCTTAGTAGCACTTGAGACTCATTTATTGATCCATTGGGTTTAGCCGCTTCTCAACTAAGATTGCCAGCGAAATAAAACCTGTTGTACGTAAAGTGGAGTTGGAAAATAAACCAGAAGGACATTATTCATTAATCTAGCTATGACAGCTTCCAATTTTACTAGGGAGAATTTAAGAGATTCCCAACTCAGAATTCAATAGACTGAAAAAGTTAGCATGTTAGAGGCATTCTTCAGCCAATTTTGGGAATCTATAACATGCCCGCCCTAGGGATAGTTGGATTACTTCTCCTGTTGCGTTACGTGGCTTGGAGCGGCTTGCTGCCAATGTAGTTGGCACTATAAAGTTTCTTACAGCTCATTATGTATTCCTCCTATTATGTTATGGGTTTCTTTTCCTATCTTTGGCCTATGGGGTTATATATTTATGTATATTGTACGCTAGTAAATGTAAAAGAAAAGATTTGCACGTTTTCTACCTTTTTATGGATCAGGGTTTTTTATCAGCGAAGCAGATAGAAAATCGCTTCATCCGTCAGTGGAAATGATTTTTGACATCACATCTCTCTCAAAACATGATGTACAACTTTTGTGGGCTCCAAACATTTAAAATACCCTGGTATAATAATTGAATGATATATTATCACACCTATAAAATGCCATATTAGTGAGCTCGGCATATATATATATTCACCATAACACCGATGGGGTAATAATGTTGAAAGGTAGATAAAAAGAATCCCACCAATTAATGTTTGTTAATTTCCATGTTGTTTATTACTTGAGCATGGCATATGATGAAAAAGGAATATCTATTTGATGAAGGAGATTGAGATGTAACTAATCTATTTTTATCTCGGGTAAGATGGTTAAAAATAAACTCGTAACTATAATCAACTTTCAAATTCTTTAGAGGCAAAGGTGGATTATTGAATATGTAGTAGGATCATAAATGAAAATAACAATTATCTCTCGACATTTGTTACATCTGTACTTTGTTTGACCATTGAAAAAAAAAAAACTCAGAGAAATGTTTCACCTCTTAGAATTATTGATAGGGTTAGTTTTTATTAAACTTTATAATTATAATTTAAAATTTAAATAGTAATAATAATATATTCAAATTTTAAATATTTTATAAAAATTATCTGTATTAAAATTTTCATTAATAGAATAGATATAGTAAATTAAGTCGGTTAATAAATTTTTTAGAAAAATGATAATTAGAATAAATTATTTATGCAAAAAAAATTACTTGTGTTAAAGTTAAAATAATTAATTTAGGAAAAAATAAAACCTAACATTTTTCCTTTTTCTTCAATCATTTTTTTCGTAATGTTGGTCGATGTATTTTCTTACATTTGAATTAAGTTAAGCAATTTGATTGAACTGTTCTTGCTGTAATTGCCTCATTTGGAAAGATATGGCATCAACTTTGAAGTTTAATCTTTGCGTCTCTTCAGATAACCCATCGAGCTTTGAATCGATTCTTTGCAGGATTGTTGCTGAACTAATCTAAGTTTCTTCTGGTCTGGACACTAAAAGAATATCTCAAATTCCAGCCTCCTCCTTTCAAAATGCCCAAGTCTTTGATGCCGACATTTCTATCCTTGACGAAGAAGAGCTCAATAAATTTCTGCAAAATCTCTGCAAAGAAGAAGCAGGCCCCAGTAAATGACGAAAAGTTTTATTCTACCACACTTCGCTCCATTGGCCACGGTACAAAGCGAATGTACTCAAGCTCACATGCTCTCTCTTAGTTTGGCTCAACCCCTTTTTGGCGACAAAACTCATTTCTACATATGGTAGATGTGGCGTCCCAAATGAGTCAAGACTCATCTTTGATTCGCTTCGTCTCTAGAATGTCTACTTGTTCAACTCGTTGATCAATGAGTATACAAAAATTCATGCTTATAGTGATGCCTTTGGCTTGTTTCAACAAATGTGCTTTCTAGTTATTATTGTGTTGGGAAATTCCAAAAGTCTCGCCAATTAATGTTTTTCGATTCTACTAGCAATCAATCGTATACCAATCGTAACAGAATAATTATGAAATTTTGTGATATTTTGATTTTTTTAAAACTAAGTTTATTTTAATTTTATAAAATAATTAATACATATATCATAATAAAATATGAATCGTAATTCATACTTTATCTTAAAACTTGATCATATTCTTATCGTATCTCTCGAATCACTTTTTAAACTAATATATCTCAACTACTATAATAGCAAAATTGTTCGACCTCTAACGAAATCAAGAGAACATATTGAAAAAACCTGTAACCTTTATAGAGAAGGTTAAGTAAGAAGTGTTAATTCCATTAAAACTTAATTTTATTTATAATAAGTTTTGGATATTTTAGTAATTTTAATTAAAAACCAATTATGCCCAAATAAGATTCAATATCTGATATTGATTTTTATTTATTAAATATCTCATATTTAACTATAAAGTTTCTCAAACTTTACAATCAAATCTGATTTGGTTAGAAACATATTTGCTTTCTATAACCAATTCTTTATGTGTGATCCGTTAAGTTCCTAAATATGTTAGTAATGATTATAGATTTTAATTCTAATTTATAATTAAAATTTTTTTAATTTATATTTAACTCTCTAATTAAACAATTTTATAATTATAAATTAATATTGACATCTAGTAATGCAAACAACATTGTTTATAAACTTGAATAAGTGTGCGCAAAAAGAATGAAATTATTATTTTGTGGCAAGGCTTAGTTATTGTTGGTATTCCAAGAATTTGAACTAAAATAGATACCAAAATTTTCAATGGACACTAGATAAAACATGGAACATCAGATTTTGACAACTGTAAATCAAAATTTATAGCCCATGATTAGATTCATAGTTTGTTCAAGCAGTTTATATTTAATGATGTACTCATTTGTCTTTCCATTAGAAGAACGTTGAAGTACAGATAAACTTGCATCTAGCCACATTGAATGGGGCTTCAAAAAGTATAGTTATCTGTCACCTTTGTTGGTAGATCAATAAGCCACGAATGGTCCATCAAAGGACCAAAGACTTCGAGCTTTATATATAGCCAGCATTCCTCACTCATTTATTTGACATCACAAGTGTGTCATAGCTAGGTAGCGCACCTGCCTTGCAAGCTTCTACCGTTGTTTTTAGTTGCGGGGGTTTCTTGAAAGCCAATAATGTTGACAGCCATCCCACCCTTCCACACTTCTGTTGTCATTTTAGGCCTAGTTGCGACACCTTTGGCAAGTTTTGCCACTGAAGCTGGAGCAGCTAGGGCCTTCTTTGTTTTCGGTGATTCACTAGTTGATAATGGCAACAATAATTACCTTGCCACCACTGCACGAGCTGATGCACCACCTTATGGGATTGACTATCCAAACCATCGACCCACCGGTCGCTTCTCCAATGGCCTTAATATCCCTGACCTTATTAGTATGATCCAAATTTCTAAAGGGATAAGTTGAACTGCTATTAATTTGTACTTTCGGGCAGCAATGACTAATATATATGTTTTCTCAGGTCAGGCTATTGGATCAGAACCTACCTTGCCTTATCTGAGTCCTGCCCTTACAGGAGAAAGGCTACTTATTGGTGCCAATTTTGCTTCAGCTGGGATTGGTATCCTCAATGATACTGGAATTCAATTTGTAAGTCCATTTAGCCGCTTAATTAACAGTTGTTTTTTATAAAATTAATAGTTGTTGTGGTTTGACCAATTTCTACGTGATGCTCTTTTTGTAGCTAAACATCATTAGAATATCGAAACAATTGGAGTACTTCCAACAATACCAGCAAATGGTCAGCGCCTTAATTGGACCCGAGCAAGCTCAGAGATTAGTGAATGAAGCACTAGTCCTAATGACTTTAGGAGGCAATGAATTTGTGAACAACTACTACTTGGTGCCTTTCTCTGCAAGATCTCGCCAATTCGCACTCCCAGATTATGTTGTCTACCTCATTTCCGAGTATCGCAAAATATTAACCGTAACGTTCCAATTACACTTTTTACATAATTGTGCTGATTTGTTTTCCAAATGTCGAGAGTGTCCCCTCTAATTTATGTAAGCGCTTTAGTTAATCCCCTATTGCTATCGGCATAATTAGTCTTTGCACTCTCACTACACTGTTTTGATCATGAAACTAAATTGTATATTCATGTAGCCGACACCATTGACATAGTTGATAGCATAATTGAGTCATTTGATAAGGAAAAGCGAATAAACCTTTAGATGGAGCATTGAAGTAGGTTTCACCTAAGTGCTTTACGAACTATCCGATATAATAAATGGCTGGTTGCATGGATCTTCGGAACTGTTTGGGTTGGTGAGTTGGCTCGACATGGGATAATCTCTTCTCTTCAAGTATAATTGAAAACCCTTTTTAGAATAATACACATTGAGAAATGATTTTCCCACTAAAAGCCTTTGATGGGGCTCATGTCCAGAGAATATGCATTTCACTCTCTTTCTGTCCTTTTATAAGCTTCAGTGTTTGTCACAAAATGTTTCACTTTTCAGATCTCTTATGCTACTTAAAAACAAGTCATTAATGATATTGGTCATAGCTTAAAACAAAACATAGAGAAACATGGATGATTGTTAGATGAAAAGCATAAATTACATGAACGCGCCCATATCTTAAGCAACTTTAGCAACTAAAGTCCAAGTTATAAATTGACATCATTAATCCTAACTACTGCCATTAATTGTAAATGTTACCTATTATAACTTAAATTATTGATCCAGAGTTTGTGCAGTAGACTCAACGGTTGTTCCTTTAAGTTTGAACACTGATGTTGGGCAACATGTGATTTATTATTTTGATTATGTCTTTTCTGATTTCCAATTGAGAACAAAAAAATTGAATTTTTATTGCTAAGAAAAGGAATACTCTGGAAAACACAGAGGCTCTACAACTTGGGAGCACGCCGAGTCCTGGTGACTGGCACTGGACCACTGGGCTGTGTTCCCGCAGAATTGGCCATGAGGAGCAGGAATGGTGAATGTGCGGTGGAACTGCAAAGGGCAGCTGCCTTGTTCAACCCCCAACTTGTGCAAATGATAAATGGACTCAATGATGAAATTGGATCAGACGTGTTCATTGCAGCAAATGCATATAAAATGAACATGGATTTCATCACTAATCCTCGAGCATATGGTACGCCATCAGATCCCCTTTTCCTTTTAATCTGCTGGATAAAGCAGGAGAAATATTCATATCCTTAACTTTACATCCTGCCTACGACTCATATTCGCTAAACTATCAGCTTGAGGTAAAAAATTATTTTGGCCATGCATACAGAGTCTCTCTATGTACGTGCTTTAACTAGCCCAATAGAATGAGAGTAGACACAATATCGTTTACAAAGAACTCTGCTTATTGTTCTCCCGGAAACATTCATTAGATTATATGCAATAACCAATTCTGTAAGTGAAGGCAACGAGAGATTAACCAGCATTTAGATTAAGAAGATCTGAGGGGGTCCTTTTAACGTAAATTGCATGATATGACTGGTTCTGTTTTCTTGCGCATAAACAGGGCTGTTGAACCACTAACTCTTGCGCTTAAATGAATGAATATGTGTCGGAGACGGTCTATACACTTCGCAGTCTACAGCGTATGGTCAAATTTGTCTCTTCCATGCAAAGGCTTTCTCAAAACTTTCTTGTCTACTCTATTCCTGCAGTTCATGTGTTTTTCTTGTTCGTTTCTCTTTGTAACGCTTAATTCCTATACTAAATTATCTCCGTTTTCAATTATTGTTATATGCTAGTAGAATACACTAAATCTGGTTCTAAATTACGTCCTTTGACATGCAGGATTTGTTACATCTAAAGTTGCATGTTGCGGACAAGGACCTTATAACGGGATTGGACTTTGCACAATTGCATCCGACTTGTGCCCTAACAGAGACATGTATGCCTTTTGGGATCCGTTTCATCCATCTGAAAGGGCTAACAGGATCATCGTTCAGCATATCCTATCAGGCACTACGAAGTACATGAACCGCATGAATCTCGGCACCATCATGGAATTGGACTCCAGAACTTAAAAGAGCCTTAGGTTGAAACAGGATATAGCTAGTTCCCATCTCCCTATAGTTTGTGAGCAACCTTTCTTCTCCCCGGAACTGTATGCTAGGCTAGCTGTATTTCATATGTGTTGGCCGCTACGTTATAAATTATTGGCTAGTTCTTCCTAAATAATAAAAAAAATAACGGCTTCAATTTATTTTTTCAGTGTCCTAATTAATTAATAAATACGTGCGTGTAATTTTTGTGTGTTCAATCCCACCCAAAAAAAAAAGTAACGTGCGACTTTAAGTATCACTTTGTTGAGTGAATTATGCGAGTTTAATACAAATGGTCTGCAATCTTACGCTGCTAAAATTCTTTATCTATTTAGGAGACAGCAAAAAGAGTTTTAATCAAAATGTTGCTAATGGTCAAGCACCATTCACTTCATCTTTTAGATCTTCATTGATAGTTCACGAGTAGGATACTGAAGTTCAATTCTTACATTTTATGTCATTCATAAGATCAAGTCCAACAAGTTTCATGAACAGTCTAGGTACCGTCAAAGTATATGTGAGCCTAACCTTTGTGAGGTAATCTCTAATAGTTTATTAGTAAATCGAACAATAGTGTTAATCAGACTTTGTTATTATGTAGATGTCTTATGAAAAATTCTTAGATATGCTCTCTACAAAATGCTATTTTTAAGACAACCCAATTACACCTTTTTCTCCTTTAGTTTAGAAAAATCACTCGAATAAGTGTCCACCAATTCATTATAGGAACAATCATATTACACATTCTTTGATTGTACCCCAAATATTTGATAAAAAATAGCATTAACAAAAGATATGATTGATAAACAATTCATTGACTATATTTACATACCTATATTTAATGTATTTTGCTTGTTATTTAAGAATCTTGTGGTATTTGTAGTACTTATTTTGCTTCAAGTGTGTTTGTAGGTAATAACTTCCTTTATAAGCTAAAAGAAGAAGAATTCTAGTAAAATCATAGCACAAAATGGAAGAATTGAAGCACCCTTAGACTTACATAGCTGTGTATAGTGACCGTGTAAGTCATTGTAAACATATGGAGCTTCGAAGATGCTATTACAACCGTGTATGGTTTTTTGAAACATACACGCCTGTGTATGTTGACATACACAACCGTTTATGTTCTCATGTAAGGTTTTGATATAGTTTGAAGTCACGATTGAGAAAGTTTTTTAGATACACAGTCGTGTAAGTGATCGTGTATGTTTCAAAAAACCTAGTTTTTGCTATAAAAGGATATTATGAAGGCTACAACAAAGGAAGGTAGATTCCATAGTCGGTGGAGACACCAAAAGAAGAAAGAAACACATAAAAAGGGGGTGCACATCACAAATAAGAAGATCAAAACTGGAAACATCAAGATCAATTCCATCTTTCCAGATTTTCCAGATCAAGGCTTTAAACTGATTTCATTCTCTTCTCTTGTTCTATTTCATTGCCTTGTATACAAAATATGAATACTTGTGTTTTTAGCATGATTATGGATTGCTAAATCTATATTAACATGTTATTTTTGAATTGTTTTGTATAAATCTTACCTTGTTGAATTTAATTTATTACTGTTGTATGATATTTGATGTGCTTATACTTGATTTGAAACGAGAGACTGAATCAAGTTATTTGTGTTAAGATGCACAAAGAGAGTTAGTATCTTAATACACTTACAACTATTAGGTTAATAAGCAATTGAAGAGAGATATTAATGGTGAGTGAATTATCCTTAGGATTGCTTCAAATCCAATTTATTTAGGAGTTGTTTTGATAAATTGAGAGATTGTTACTCAAAATTTATCTATTTCAATTGGGATTACTTAGTTAGATCTCGAGAGAGGGTGATCAAAACCTTTGTATATCTAGGATCAAGCATAGATGAATTAACAAGATAAAGGGAAGGCAAAACAAGGATAGAATAGTTTAAATAACTTTATCAAATCTAAAGGACCTTCTCTATCCTTCTTTGATTTCTCTTCCTTCTTTTTACTAATTTTACGTTTTTCCCCTTCCTTTTCCATTTTTGAAAAATTTTTTCCCACGTTTTGTTCTCTTCACTATCAAGTCTATGGTAGGTTTCTATACAACTGAGGCCTCTACCTCCTAGGGAGGCGTGCTTCAATCCTTCCTAGTTGTCATGGAGCAAGTAGAATCCTCCTTGTCTCATGATGGTTTCCCAGTCCTCTCTAGGGAAACTCTCGCTGTTGAAAATGGAGACTCGAAGGTTCAAAGTCACCAGAAGGGCTACACTTTAGATAACTTAGGGAGCATGAAAGAACAGGCTGGAGATTCAACATAATAAGGGACAACTTAAACATTACCAGAATGTGCTTAAGGATGATGTGATATCTTCTCCTCCTGAACTGTTTTCAAATGATGCTAGCTTAATTGAAATTATGGAACAAAGGTCATGGCACATTGGTAACCAACCCGTTTTTGCACAAAAAGTAAACCAATTATGGAACTCAATCATAACAAAATTAAGGTTTTGCCAATGTGGATGAATTTCCATAATCTACCTATATAGTTTTAGACCATAGAAGGTCTTATTTTTCTAGCTAACTCCTTAAGGATGATAATTTGTATGATACTCAGACAGTAACAATGTAGAGGATTCACTAGGCCAAAATTTGTATTGAAATCCCAAAGTCTGCTTCCTTACCTGATAAACTATAGGTCTTATAGTTGGGAGAAATAGGTGATGACAATGTGTATTGAGTACATTGCAAAATTTACTTGACTCTGCACACTAAAATTTGTAATTACGATAAGCCGGGATCAAATCCATAGGGAATGTTTGATTAATTTTTTCAATGAAATTAATTGATGAAAATTAAATCAAGCAATCGAAAATAATTAAAGTGTCAAATATGGGTAAGGTCTGGTTCTGGGATCAATCTCGGCCTAAGCACAATTAAGCATATTATATCATCCTAATGTCTTTACACCTCTCTTCGAACTATTGAACTGTGATTAACAGTATGCTCTGATAATCCCAGTTTTCTCTTAGGTTATGTTTAATTAAGATATGATTGTTAATCAAACCTAATTACTGAATAACCTAGGATACGATCTTTATATTCAATTTTCAAGCTCTCACCATCGGCCATCATCTCCATCGCCACTGTCGGGGTTGAAAGATGAAGAGAAACTGAAGAGAAAATGAAGAGAGAACTGTTAGCTAGGTTACATCCTGAATGTGTTTTTAGGTCTGTCCCCCTGAATGTGTGTTTCTGTTGTCACATGTCTCTCTGTATATATTGAAATGTAGGGTTAAATGGGGTGAGTTGTCAATAGCTCACGGTGGTGCATGGGGTTGTCACAGGTGTGACTTTGTGTCACATTTGTGACTTAACATTGCATAGACGTGAGAGTGACTCATGCCCACACAATTATATTTCACAGTTGTGAGCTAAAACTCACGACTGTGCAAGAAGTTGGCATGGCCGTGATTTTTCTTTTTTAGTACCATTTTCATGTAACAAAGCATCTCTTATTTATACATTAAACATGGATTGATAGCTGGTAAATATAAAACTGTAGCACCCCACTCCCGCTGGATCCGAACCCGATATCGACGGTGATACCCGAGTCTGTGCCCCGCGAGGGTGGCGTGTCACATCACTAAATAATTAAACTTGATATACTTTTTTCTTTTTTTAAATCCTCTTATCAAACATCGTTAATTTTGGGCCCACTTTTTCTTTTTCAAAACATTTTGTTACTTAAAC
>JANQBM010000220.1:14458149-14503176 GCA_025594535.1 Erythroxylum domingense | reverse complement strand
TTGCAATCTTTGTACTCTTTGTTACCAATTCCTTGCTGTTTTGGGGGTGAAGGGTCGTGTTAGATTGATTGAATTTATGTATTGGGAACAATCATTAAAACGGAGGTGATCTAGACTTTGATTCTAGGTTGTTGCCGTATCACCAAGTGAAATAGTCCACCATTGTTTTACCAGCTAACCCTCCCCATGCACTCTCAGTTTTTCACCTTTGTTTTGTTCTCCAAATTCATGAGACAACTGGCTCCTTTGGTTGCATGAGGTATCTTCATCTTGTAATCCATTGTTGCTGTACGTGAGACTTCACTTACGGCAGTGACAAAATTCCAGCAAGCTGTGATTGATTTTTATGCTCTTCATTCTTCATTTTCTTTATATTTTCAAAATATATCTCATCTTTCTTGGCATTTTCTTATCTTCTTTTGGTATTATTCTTTCTATAATCTTCTTCTTCTTGCTATATGAAGACAAGTGAGTATGATTCTTTCAAAAATGGCCTAAACATAATGCTTTCGACTTACTTTAGTTCTTTTGTTTCCAAATTGTTCCTAAAACCATTTATGAGCTAAAGTGAGTATCCTAAGCATTTTAAGGCATTAATCACTCAGTGTAGTAGATCAAAAGAATCAAAATTCATGCATATATCAGGTGAACTTGAAGAAGCTAAGGTAGTCCTCTTCTATCTATGGAGGCCTAGCAATGTCTCCGAAAAATGGATCCCTACTGGAAAATTATTCAAATATGGTTGGTATGATAAAGTTAGGGTTATAAATGTGGATGCTTCTATTATGGAACAAGATGCACTAGTTAATGGACATCCTATGTAGACGGTGGTAAATGAAAATTTGGTATTGCTTAACTCATCTGATGTATTGCCAATTAAAATGATAGCCTAGTATACTGAAGTTAAAATTGTCACTGATCACAATGATGTTGTTAAGGATCAAGCTCTAAAAGTTAATAAGCAAACTATGCTGATAGTGGTCCAAGAAAATGTGGCCTTGCCTAGTTCCTCTAGTGTGTTACAAACTAAGTTGATGGATTAGTAACTTGAAGCACATATTGGGATTATTTCAAATGTTTCTGCTATGGAACTAGACACCCTAGTTAAGGAGTAGCCTATTCCATTAGAGGTTAATGAAAATGAAGTATTACCTGGTTCCCCTAGTATGCTATTATCTAATGGGATAGAGCATCAGATTGACATAAGTATAGAAACTGGTTTTCAACCTAGATCTGAAGTGTGTAGTTTTCTTGTAGATGCTAGCATGCAAAAGATTGATCTAGTGCCTCAAGTAGAAACTATGATGGTCAATGAATATAATGTTACTGGTGAGAGACAAATACTGGACTCTACTACAACTACTACAAGTTCTTTAAACCTTACTATTAGTCCCTTAAAAACTAAGAACTTTACTAACATTTATAATACTGCTTCAAGGATAAGATCTGTTAGGAAAAAGGGTAAGCCAAAAGCAATAAGGGAACACCCCCAAGTCGCTTCTAGTATGGAACATTGGAGGGCTTAATGACCCTAAAAAACAATATGTGGTGAATGAGGTGAAAAGGAAACAAAAAACCTTTTCTAATCAGTTTGCGTAAGACTAGAATAAGGAATCACTCTTCCATTTTTGGATCAAAATTTTTGGGTGCTAATTGAGTGATGTTTTCTAATATAAATTCCCACTATAGTGGTCAGATCATCTATCTTTATAATTCTGATATGATTACAGTTCATCCTATGGAAGAATCTGATCAGTTACTTCATCTCCACAACCAGTTAAAAATTAGAATAACATGTTTTGATGTTTCTCTTATATATGCCTCTAATTCTAGCTTCTAAAGAGATAAATTTTGGATAGATTTGTATCATATTAAACATTCCAATCCAATTCCCTTAGCTTGTAGCAAGGGATTTCAATTGTTCTCTTACTTTATTAGAAATTGAGGGAGGAAGAAACTTACACCAAGGTTAGTTAAAAGAGTTATCTACTTTCCTAGTGAATGTTAACTTGGAAGGCCTTAATTTTATAGGCCAACTCCTCACTTGGTCAAATCATTAATAAGGTAGATGGTTGGTTAGGAAAAAACTTGATAGATCAATGGTGAACTCCTTATTTCTGACACAATTCCTAGCTTCCTTTGTACATTTTGGTGAGCCTATGATATCTGATCACTCTTTTATGTTGAAACAAGGAATTGATGGTACTAAATTAGGATGAGCACCTTTTAAGTTTTTTAATGCTTTTACAAGTATAGAAGGATTTTATGAAGTCATATACAAATGTTGGCGCACTGAAGTGGGAGGATATAAGTTATATCAGCTTATGACCAAGCTATGTTTGATGAAAGTTGCATTGAAACAATTTATGTGATATATTCTTAATTGATTGTATATTTATTCAATAAAACTTAGTGATTAATGATATGAAAATGCTTAAGATACTCACTTTAGTTCATATATAGTTTTAGGCATAATTCAGAAGCGGAGGAGCTAAAGTAAGCCTAAAGAACTATATTTGGACTGCTTTCCAAAGATTCTCACTCACCTATCTTCATGTAGCAAAATGGAGATGATTAAAAGCTAGAAGAAGATCAGAAATGAAGAATATGAAGAATGAATAATGAAGAACAAGGCATTGGAACACTCTCGGCCACATTATAGTGTGCACGGGCATGAGAAGAGCGTAAGACACCTCTCACACCCATGAGACACCTTTCACACCCATGATATACCTCTCAAAATCGTAAGTGGTCACTCATGGGCATGAGAAGAGAGACAATTGTCCTATTTAACCCTACATCTTTAATATAAATGAACAGAATATGTGATGAATGAGGGTTATGAATGTTGATGTTTTCATATGGGAAAAATCAGAGGAGCTTTCAATAGACAAAAATCAGAGGAGCTTTCAAGAGACAAAACTGAAGAGGGAAACAAAGCTCTCACATATAGAGAGACCCATAGAGGGCTAGACGTCCTAACACGGATTCAGAGGTGACATCAACGAGGATGAGCCTGGTTAAGCATATTTTTCATTATGTTTGTTGTTTGTACTCTCTTTAGGGATTGATTATGTTATCCTATGTTTATTGTTTGAGTATTATGAAAAAATGATTTTAATGCATTCCTTGGATCGTTTTATTTCAAACCTCTTATTAGAAGTTTAATATAATATGTAATTGTTATGTTGAGATTTGTTTATGGCAACTGATGGTTTCAAATAATTAGGGATAACATAACGTAGGTTAAATGACCCAAGAGTATGTGGTTGTTGCTTAGATTGGTCTGTTTACCTAATTCGTGAAGTGACTGTTAAATTAAACCTAGAGAGCTTGTTCTAGGTTGTTCGATATCTAAGATTAATTAACTAGTGTCCCTTAATTAAACATGAACTAAGGGAAAACTAGGATTAGCAGAGCTTTTCGTTAATCTACAACCAATAGTTTAATGAGAGGTGTGAAAACAACAATTTAATGAAATATGTCTAATTGAGCATTGAGATTAAACCAAAAAATCGAGGTCCCTAATGAATTCATCACTTTCATCATTTTTGCATGTTTTCTTTAATTTGTTTTCATTAGTTTAGTTCCATTTTATTTTATTTTAACCTAAAACAAAACCCCCATAACCTAAACACCAATTGATTTCATAACAAGAGCTAATTGAACACTCTCTGTGGGATCGACCTAGACTCACCACTATTATAGTTGTAGGTCTAGTTAATTTTGAGTAGTGTTATAACACATTATGTCATTATGTTTGACAGAAATGTCCATTTGCAGACTCTTAAAGACAAACTTAAGCTGGCACAACACAACTGCTATTTGTATCCTCACCAAGCTGAATTGAAGCAGGCAGAAACTTCCTATCTTTAACAGTACCAGACAACTCTTCATTTTCAAAATTTTGGTATTGAGACAAAAACTAGACTTAATTGGTTGAAGGATGGGGATTCTATTACAAAATTTTTTCACTCTTCACTATTTGCCTAAAGAAAGATTAACTATATTTCCATGTTACAAGACCATAGTGGAAGGGATATGTTTAGCAGAATGACTTACTAAACTTAGCCAAAAATTATTTTATTGACCAGATGGGCATAGACAATTCCTCAACTACAAGCTCTAATGTATAAATGTTGCTTTACTATCAAGTTGCTCAAGACGCCAAGTGTATTCTAGCCTCTCCAGTTACTGAGCATGATGTTAAATGAATTCTCTTCAGTTTGCACCCTTCCAAATCTCCTAGTCTTGATGGGTTTTTTGCTTTATTTTTTTAGCAAACATGGGATATCACTAGTCAGTTATTCATTGCTGTGGTTCTTGAATTCATTGGCTCCTTATGATTACTTCAAGAAATTAATCACACGCACATATGCTTTGTCCCAAAAAAATATAACCCTTTCACAATGACAGAATTCAGGTATATCTCCTGTTGTAATATTGTTTAAAAAATATTTTTAAGATTCTTACTAAAAGACTCAAATTGGCAATTTTTGGAATAATTAATCTTGTTGAAAGTGTTTTTCTCTTTGACAAATATCTTGGTGAAAATGTACCATTAATTCAACAGTTGTTGAAGGATTATATTTCGGGAAAAATGATCAACAGTTGCTCAATCAAAATTGACTTCTTCAAGGCCTTTGACACTATCAACTGGTGATATATTCACTTTTGTCTTCAAGCATTAGATTTGCCTACTCAATTCATAAAATGGATACTTACTTGCATTTAATCTCTTACTTTCAATGTTCTTGTTAATGGTGTACCTTCAAAAGTTTTTAAAACATCTCAGGGAATTAGACAAGGGGACCTTTTATCCCCCTATCTGTTCACCCTTACCATGGATAGATTTTTACAGCTCTTAAACAAAATTCTCCTTTGCAATGGTAGTTTTAAGTTTCACTCTTAATGTCAAGCTGTGAATTTGACACATCTTATATATGCGGATGACTTGATCTTGATACATGGAGCTGATTCTCATTCTGTCGCGATGTTAATGCAAGTACTGGACTTTTTTGCTAGTTGCTCAGGCTTGAAACTTAATCCTACCAGGAGTTAAGTTTACCTGTTTCTTAACTAATGTGAGAAACCTGACTGTTATACAAGATCCCACTGGACTGAATATGCATCCCTTCCCTTTTTTCTAATTAGTTATTCCTATTACTTGTTCTAAAAGAAAACATTTTAACTATTTACCATTAATTGAAAGGCTAAAACTAAGGTGCTAGCATGGCAGGATCAGTTCTTATCCTATGCAAGCAGACTTACTCTCTTCATTTCAGTTCTCTTAAGTATGCACATCCACTAGACTTCCCCTATTGCTCTTCCAAAAAGGGTCGTTAAGAGATGTATAGAGTCATGAAAACTTTCTTATGGGCTAGTAGACTTGATCATTCCTAATATGTCTAAATTGCAACGTGTTTTAGGGCTTAGTTTGATATGTATTTAATTGTTAATTCAATCATTTAGTATGTGTTTAGGTTATAATTATGTTAGCCTGTTAATTATTTATGTTTTAAGTATTTTATGGGTTAGCACAAATCTTTGAGCTTAATTATTATTATTTTTAGATACCTTGATGTGTTTTTTATTGTTTGAGGGTCAACATCGAAGAATAGAGAAGTTTTAAAGACACCAAGGTTGAAACAATTGCCCACGATCGTGACAGAAGCATTGGAGTTAGCCCATGATCATGGCCCATATGCCACGATCGTGATAGAAGCCCAAGACATGGCCCACGATCGTGGCCTGCTTGCCATGATCATGACAGAAGGCTCGAATGTGGCCCATGATTGTGAGTATTTTCATTTTGAAACTTTAGAGAAATTAGAATTGCGAGACAAGGTCAAAATTTTAGTGGAGAGAATTCAACGAGGATAGTTCATTCAATTTCAATACCTATTCTATGAAGAACTTACCTTAGAATTCTTTACATCCCTTTAGTTCAAATCTAACAAACCTAGGGAATTGTGGTTTAGGTTATGGGGACAACCTTATAAGCTTAGTTATGAGACTCTGTATGAAATTTGTGGTTTTTTCGAGTCGTCTACAGTGGATCAGCACAATGATTTCTGTGTCACCCCCTATTGAACTGAACTTAGTTAGAGCATTTCAACACTAAGAGCGTAGACAATAATATCATCAGGAGCAATGAACACTTGTTAATGTACAAATTCATATGTCAAACTGCTTTTGACAAAATGGAAACCAACAAGTGTTTGACGAAGTTATGGTGCATGGACCATAGTATCCCAGCTTGCACAACCACCCATATCTTTAATGTAATTATTGGTACTCGACGTAAGAGGATCAATAAATTAGGAATGGGTTACTTGGTTTTAGCCATAGCTGACAACTATAAAGTTAAGTGCAATGGAATCACAGTCTACCATCTTGAATTCATAAACCATCATAATCAGTGACGAGTTGAAATCCTGAAGTCCCACAATATGGAAATTCGAGATATTAGTGCTAAGACACACGTCAAGATCAAGACTAGCCAAGCGAGTTTAAATGCTCAGTAATAATAAGAAGAGGATTCAACTAGCAAGGAGTTTGAGGGGGAAGAAGAAACAAAAGAATCAGGCTAGAAGAAAGTGCTTGATACAATCTCCGCGAACACCAAGGTAATCATAGAGACACTTGCAGAGAACTTTAGAAGAATAAAGGAAATGGCCCGAACTCAATGGCGTTAGAGCCGGGACATACATCATATCTATCATTATTTCAAGGTTTAAGGTGTCCAACTGCTACCTCCAACACCATCTCTGCCTCCATCACTATAAGGCCTTGTTCTAACCCTTTTCTTTTTAACTTTATTCTTTACTTACTTTTGGTTTTATTTTAATTTTATGTCTCTTCTTTTTATGTGTGTTTGTTTATCCCCTTCTCACATTGAGGACAATGTGTTGTTCAAGTGTAGAGAGGATTATGTGTTTTATTTTGAATATGAATTTTACATATTATATGATAGTTTTTAGGTTGCATTTTATAAATCGTGTGAATGTTTCAATGGCTTGGGTGGATTGAATTCAATCTAATTTTAAACACAGTCTATTAGGTTGTGAAGAACCATTAGCTCACAAAATTAGTTAATTGGGTTCTTTGGCTAAATATGCAGCTTAATTAGGATTTAGTATGAGTTTATTATCCTCTAAACTGTCACATTCATTCATAATTTTAGGTCTTTCGATTAAGGTAGCTCTTCTAATATTTTTTCATGAAAACGAGTAGCTTAAGTAACAAGGTAGCCAATAAAATTTATTTTTGTTTGTTAATTTTAGATAAATTATTATTCTGTTAGCCTTCAAGTTATGAATAGAGCTAGTACCAGTTGAGAATGTGATGTAACTGAGTAACCGGATGGACATGCATCACAAATGTGTGCCTCCACATCAAAAGGCTATAATAACCTGTCAACCAAGCAACTTAATAAAAAATAACTTAGTCGAGTAACTGGATCGACATTCATCACTATTGTTTGCCTCCGAGTAAAAGTCTAGGTCCATGTTTACAAAAAAGTAAATAATAAAAAAATGTTTGTAATAAAAACTTATCAAACTTATAATAGCTTGACTTTTTATGAAAATGTATTTATTATTAGTTAACAGAGTTTGAATGACCAAAGAATTATTAATGTGTGTGTGCAATTGAAAAGTGCAAATAATTTAACACTTGGATCTAGATTAATATGAAAGTGCAAATAATTTAACACTTGGATCTAGATTAATATGTATATTTAGTTCAAAGCTCCTAAATGCAGATTTTATTTATTAATGATTTGACATAACTTGAATTATTGTGTTTGAAATTAAATTTATTTCAAAAAGTTAAAAACATTGTCTCATTACTGCATTGTGTGTTGTGTAATTTTATGTGTCTGTTGTTTTGTTTGCTTAAAGACAAGCAAACTTTTAAGTTTGGGGATGTTGATAAGCCTAAATTGCATCGTATTTTAGGTTTTAGTCTGATATGTATTTAATTGTTAATATAATCGTTTAGTATGTGTTTATGTTAGAGTTGTGTTAGTTTGTTAATTATTTATGTTTTAAGTGTTTTATAGGTTAGGACAAATCTTTGAGCTTAATTATTATATTTTTGAGGTACCTTGATGTGTTTGTTAGTGTTTCAGGGTCAACATCAAAGAATGGAGAAGTTTTAAAGACACCATGGCCAAAACAACAGCCCACGATCGTGACAGAATCATTGGAGTTATCCCACGATCATGGCCCATATGCCATAATTGTGACAGAAGCTTAGGACATGACCCATAATCGTGATAGAAACCTTGGATTTGGCCCGCAATCATGGCCTACATTGGGTAGACACATAGATACTCAAAAACATTAAGTTTCGAGGGATTTTTTGAATCTTTTGGACTTAAAAAAAAACCTTAGGTTTGCTCAGAACACAAAAGGTATTTAAAGAATAAGACAAAGAAGAAAAAGGAGAGCTTTTACATTAACCACTTTCAAAGAAACCCTAAAGAGAATTATTGAGAGATAGAGGTAGAGAAAGAGAAGAAGGAAGAGAGAAGAGGAGAAGAAACTGACTCGACGTACTTCTTAGATTATGAGTTTCTCGACGTTGTTGTCTCCTGCCTTCCATTTAATTTCATATTTCCTACTATTTTCAGTTTTATTATTGTATAGAATTGGAATAACAGATGATGATAGGATTTTTGGATGTTGATGTTGCTTCTAAACTCACCTTCGTGGTTTTATATTTAATTTAATGAAATCTGATACCTTATATGTTATTTGGATTTATTATGATTTAATTCTGGACGTGCACAATTCAATAATAAGCTGAGAGGGTGAATCGAGTAAAAAATAATTAAATTGGCAAAAGAGAGTTAGGTTATTTAATAGAACAAGAACTAAATCAAATCGTTAAATTGTGCAAAGAGAGATCTTCCATAGTTTTTCGATAGTTTATTAGATAACTTCATATCTAATTAAGGTTTTGAATAGGTTGTTAATTGAGAAATTGTAACTCCCATAATCTGATTAGGGTTTATGAATTGGGGTAATGGTTATAACTCGAGAGAGAGTAATCAACCTTATGATCATCTAGAACTAATAATCCAGTTATTTATAATCGATTAGGTTAGTATTAAAGATAGGTAAAATTTCGTTTCTCTCAATTGGTAATTCCTTAGGTTGAGTTTTGAGTGTGTGCTGCAATTGCTAAATTGTTAATATTTTCATGATTGATTCTTGAATTGATAGAATTGAATTCTTGTTTTAGTTTCTTTACATTTTGAATTTCTGTGAATTATTTTGGCCTTATATTTTAGGATTAGAATATCCCTCCTTGTGGGATCGACAATTTAGGTACTACATAAATGACCTGTAAGCTTGCAGATTATCGAGGTTAATCAATTAAAATTTACACACAGCTAAAAAGCCCGATCAATTTTAGAAGAGCTAGACTTAACTAATGCTAAGTTACCATACCAAAGAAATTAAATGCCTAGGTATCATTTCTATCTCTAATATGCAAAATGTCTTAATATGTGAGAGGATATGGTGATTAATTACTAATCAGAAAGCTCTCTGGGTAAAATGGCTGCATTAATTTTATCTGAAGCACACAAAAATATGGCAAACTAATTTTTCAGGAGAAGGCTCATAGATTCTTAAACAAATCATAAAACTACAAAATCTTATCTATCCTTGTATTAACAATTGTATTAGAAATAAAGAGAGGACATGCATTTGGTTTGATTATTGGTTGAATATTAGTCCTTTAATCTAATCAAATGACCTTCAGCATCTTAGCAACAAGATGCCACTTCATCTCAAATTTACTTTATTGATTGTTCAAGGTAATTGACATGGAACATTAAGGGGTTTTCAGTCTCTTGTTGATCATCTCCCTTTTTTGAATAAAACCCACAATACATGATAGGTGTGATTTGTATCATGTTTTAGGGTTTAAATTATTGTGTATTAAGTGTTAATTTGAGTGTTTGGTATGTGTTTAGGTTAGAATTGTGTTAGTTTATGTGTTTAAGTGTTTTTATGGGTTAGTATAAGTCTTTGAGCTTAAATGTTATGCTTTTGAGATACTTTGATGTGTTTGTTGCTTCAGGGCCAACGGCGAAGAACGGAGAAGTTTTGGAGACTTTCGGGTTGAAACCTCAGCCCACGATCGTGGTGGCACAATAAGCCACAATCGTGACACTTTGGCCACGATCGTGACAGAGAGGTCTAATCCAAGACACGACTATGGAACTTAGGCCAAACTCCTGACAGAAAGGTGTAGACGTTGGCCATGATCATGGCAGGCAGGGCCACAGTCATGGCCTGCATCAGGCAAATGCAAAAATAGGTGAAAACATCAAGTTTTGAGGAATATTTCAGATCGTTTCGACCCCGCACAAACCCTAGAGTTGCCAAGGTATTTAAAGAACATGATGAATACAGAAAAGGAGCTTTTTGCATCAGTCGAATTCTAAAAACCGTAGAGAGCTTATCGAGAGATTTGAGGAAGGAATCGAAGGAAGAGAGACACGGAGAAGAAGCCTACACGAAGTATTTCCCGAAATAGGACGTTTCCCACTATTGTTGCCTCTATCAATTCGTTCCACTCATATTTTTCGGTTTTATTTCAATTTTATTGACGTATATAGAATTAAGATAGTCGTTTAGGATAGGTTTTGTTGAATGTCAATTTATGTCTATACTCACCTTCAGGATTTTTATCTTTGAGAATAATGAAATTTGATTTATTAAGTTTTTATTGAGTTATTGTGATTCAATTTTTGTTCTTAATAATTTGGTAACAAACTAAGAGGGTGAACTGAGTGAATATCATTAAATTGCGCTAACAAGAGTTAGGTAGTTTGATAGATTAAGAATTGAACCAAACTGGTAAAATTTTGTAATGAGAGATCGTGCATAAGTTTTGGATAGGTTATTAGACAAATTTAGATCTAATTTAGGTTTTGGGTAAATTGTGAGTCAAAAAGTTGCAATTCAATAATCTAATTAGGGCCCACACCATAACCTATCCAAGAACTTGCAAGAAGCGTGGGAGATATATAAGGACTTACAACGAAAGTGCCCACATCATAACCTATCCAAGGAGTTCTTGTTGCAGATTTTCTAGAATGGAGTGAACCCACCAATAGGGGGCACAATCGATGCAGCTTCAGGAGGATCCTTGATGAGGAAGATCATAGATGAAGCAGAGGAGCTAATTGAGGAAATGGCAAGCAACAATTGTTTGTAGACAAACGAGCGGAGGAGGCAACCTGCTACCTTTAGAGAGTAGAAAGGAATTGTCACAGTCGATCAAATGACTAAAATGTAAGCGAAAATCGATAACCTAACGCAACAACTCAATAGCATGAAAACGTCATCTTCAATCCAAGTGAAGACCGTACAATTCAAGCGTGAGCTCTGTGGCCAGATAGACCACGATACTATTGATGGTAAAACCTATTTACTTATTTTACGCTCAAAAAATCGCAAGTGAATGGCGTGACTTATAGTAACAAGAACAGATATCGTTCCCGCATATATCATTCCCACAAGGATTGATGCCTAGACATCACTTAATTTAGACACAACTTTATTTAAGAAACTAAATTATGAAATGAAAATAATCTAGAAAATTAAATTAAAATTGAAAGACTAATGTAAACAATAGACAATACTGAAATTGGAGAAAATCTGAATTCAAGAATCTAAATACTAGAGATTATTTTTTTCCCATATTGTCTCCCTCATATTTTATTGATTGAATTATGTCTCACCTTAGATTTCCGAATATACTAATTACCCTCTCTCAAGGTGTAACTATTTATCCTTAATCGAATTAACAGGAATCAATTGGATGATCTCTCACCTACCCAATGATTCTACCGATTTAATTAATTATCAAACTATCCTATGGGTGATCAATTGACTAGTTGAGATCTCTCTTCTAACTATTCAATTAACGTGATGATTGCTAGTCTATAGGTCACCAACTCTCGTTGTGCAATCCTACATGAATTTCATCTCACTCACTCTCTCGATTTATTGTAAGATGACAATTAAAAACAACCATCAACAAAGACAATTGCATTTAATTCAATAAAATAGACGTTCAACATAATAACTCCAAAAGAAATCCATAAAGTAAAATTAACTTAACATGGTCTCCATAACATCATCAACATTCAAATAATCCATTTTTACAAAGAATAGAAGAGATTAAAATGACAGAAAATTGAATAGAAAGACTCCTTCTCTTCTTTGCCAAAATCTGGAATTTTGGTGTTGATGTGCTATTTTGCCAAATCTTGATGATGATCCTTGTCTTCAATCCTTCCTCAATGCTTCAAACATGTGTTCTTCACTCAAGGATGGTGTTTCTATAGGTGGATGTCCTCTCTTTTGATGATGGAGGCTTAATTCTCCTTTTATAGTCTAAAAACCTAAGTTTAATGAAGCCTCGCAGATTGCCTTGGATTGTAAGTCCCACGCTAGTTGGAATTGGCATGATTCCCATGAGTGTAGGAATTTGTCATAGACACATCTCTCATTTTCTTCTGTAATTCCCATGTGACGTGAGAATTTGCATGATTCCCACAAACGTGGGAATTTGTTATAGATACACTACTTATTTCTTCTCCTCTTTAATCTTTAGTTCACCCTCTAAGTTGTTCCTTCCTTCTTCCTACCTAAAAATAGTCAATTCTTGCCCTCAATTAGCATCAAACACACAAGAATAACTATGAAAATCAAACTTAAAAAAACATGCAAAATGAATCTTAAACTAGAATAATAATCAACAATTATGTTAGAAAATATATGCCAATTACCTATAAAAACCTATCCTAATACACACTTATCAGATACCATGGACTATTATTTGATGAAGGAGATCCGGAACAAGTAAACTATATGGGAGCACAATATGGATGAGGAGGGGAAACAATCCCTACTCTAACACCTACAACCATGGGTGGAAGAACCACCCTAACTTCTCCTTGATAAATAATACTGGAGAACAATTCAGGCATTAAAGACAGTCAGGCTTCCAACAAGATAAAGCAAGCTCGGTGAAATCAAAGTTGGCCAAAATTTTAGATAAGATAGGAGGCTCGAAAGTAAATTTGAGCAAGTAACAAAGAACCCCGCCTCTTCTATACACAATTTAGAAGTCCAAGTTGGCCAATTACCAAAGGCAATGTCTACTCGGAATGCTAGAACTCTTCCAAGCAATACCGAGTCTAATCCGAAAAAATGGATCATGGTTATTAGTCAAACCCAGGATAAAGAACCTGAACAACTGAAGGAAGAAGGGGATAAAGGAGAAGGTCAGGTAGTTAAGAATCCTTTCCAAGTGATCCTGTAATTGAGCCAATTAAGGAAACTCATCTTGTACTTCCATTCCCTATTTATGATCAGTAAGAATTATTTGCAAATAGGGCAGCAAGGAAGTTAGAGGAGATTGTGCAAACAAGGTCTAGGAAGTGACAAACCAACTACAAACGAAGCTCACAATGAAGGAATCCGTCAAGACAAAAGTTAAGGAGCGAATATTATAAGATAACCCCAGCATCACACAAAAGAAAGAGGACCCAGGGGACTATTTCATCCCCTGCAGTATCAATAGAATCATCATAGATAGGGCATTTTCAGACTTGGGGGCAAGTATGAACATGATGCCCTACACCTTTAGTCAGAAGTTGGGGTTACGAGAGTTAGTTGCCACTAAGATGTTGTTAAAGATGGCTAATAGAACAGAGTATCAATCGAAGGGGATTATAAAGGATGTGCAAGTAAAAGTTGATAAATATACCTTTCCCACATATTTCTTTATATTAGACATTGGAGAAGATGCGGAAATCCTGATAGTTCTTGGATGACTATTCTTAGCCATTGCTCGTTCAATCATTGACATTGACGAGGGTGAATTAACTCTAAGAATAGGAAAAGAGCAAATAACCTTCCAAATGTCAAGAAAAGAGTACAGAGCTCCGTTATCTCTAATGAACAGCAAGGAACTTGAATCTCGAGGAGAATGGGAAGATATCGAGGATCCTGGGAATGCATTCAGGAAGAAGCGCTCATGAAGAAGAAGGCGAGGAAAAGAGAATTGTAAGGAAAGTGGAAACCATAACATATTAGCTAAAGTGCAAATTTTGAGCTTAAAAGAGCGTCCAACTACTTATGTTATGGAAAATTAGTTCTTGTTTGTTTTTTTAGAACGTTTGAAATTCTGTAGTTAGGATTACTGTGTTTTAAATAAGATCAAAAAGGAATAGGATTTCAAAATAAAGTGGGTGATGTATCAAGCAAGTAAAAAAGAGGTAAAAGGGGTCACAAAAGAACTAAGTAGTGAAATTGAAAAGATTGGGAAAGAATAAAAGAAGAAAAAATCAAAAAATGGTGGAAAACTGCTAGGCTACGATCGTGGCCTACGACTAGGCAGAATAAGGGAAGCGTGCAATTTTTAAAGAAATTTTTACCATTTTAGCCTTTTAACCACCTTTATATTCAGTTCTAACTTCACTTTCATTTTCACTTTATCTCTCTAGACTTCAAGCCTATACACGCTCTCACATCTCTCTAAAAATTTTCAACTTCCAATTTTCTTCCAAATTCGACTCAATTCCAAATAATTATGTAGCGCAATAAGCAATCAGCTCGATGGTAACAAGCAGGACAAGATCAAGTTACAGGACATGGGAGAAGAAACTGAGCAATAGACTTTGACGCACCCTTCCCGATCTACACAGAGGAGGAAGGTATTCGTTTTCAGTCTTTAAATGCTAGACAAATTATAGTTCCCAAATATTTTGATTTTGAAAAACTCGATAGGCTAAAATTACATGAGAGGGTATAAAATTTTGCTGAAAGAATCCAGTGGGCCCAATTTACATAGTTCCAATTTCCTATCTAGCTCACGTTGGAATTTTTCACTTCATTGACTTATGACCCTAAGAACCCCAAGGAATTATGGTTTAGGTTGAGAGGAAGAGCTTATGAATTGAATGTAGAAATCATATGCGAAATGTGTAGATTCCCCAAATCCTCCCTAGCATGATGATTTTCATCCCTCTTAATATTGGAATGAACTTAATGGAATAAAGCAATTTCATGCTAATAATGCTCGTAACAATATAATAAGATACCACGAAAACTTGTTGCTGCACAAATTCATGTGTCAACTAGTTTTTGACAAAACAGAAATCAACAAGTGTTCCACAAAGGAACTCTTTATGTTGTGGTGTATGGATTACAACATTCTAGTGTACACATCGGCACATGTGTTAAATGCTATTGTTGTGACTCCGCGCTAGAGGAGCAAAAATTTAGGAATGGGGTACATAGTGTCTGTCGTTGTTGAATATTATGGCATGGACTGAAGTAAGCTAAATGTTCACCTGCCTAACTTCCTAAATCATCACCACTTATGGCAGGCTTAAATCCTTAAATCCCGCAACATGAAACCTAGGGATATTAGCCAGAGGACACATGTGAGAATTAGGGCCATTCAGGCAAGCTTGAGTTCAGCCCCACCGCAGCAAGCTGAGGAGGACTCTACCAATAAAGAGTTCGAGGAAGAGGAAGAAGAAGATCAAGGCTGGAAGAAGGTCATGGAGGCAATCTTTGAAACCAAGATACTAGTGGAGAACACTAGAATAATGAATGAGATGGCCCAGACATAATGTCTCCAGAGTTGGGATATCTGTCAAATCCACAGATATTTGGAGGCTTAGGGCATTCAATTACCGCCTCCAATACCACCACCACCTCCATCTCCATGATATTTTGGCTGACCCATTTGTCTTTCTTTTTCAAATTAATCTTCATTTTTATCTTTATTTTTATTGTTAGTTATTTTCCATTTACCTTAACTTTATATTTCTTCTTGTCTTAATTTTATTCTGCTTGTTTATTCCCTTCTCACATTGAGGACAATGTGTTGTTTAAGTGTATTTTATGTTTTTTGTTTTGCATATGATTTTGCATATTGTATGATAGTTATTAGGTTGTATTTTATGAATTTTTTGTATGTGTTAATGGCCTAGATGGATTGAAATTTATTTAATATTGAATATAGTCTATTAGGTTGTAAATAATCATCAGCTTGTAAAATTAGTGAATTAGGGATCTTTGGATAAATATAACAGCTTAATTAGGATTTAGTGTAAGTTTAGCACCCTCTAGATTGTCGCACTCATTCATAATTTGAGGCCTTTCAACTTAAGTAGCTTTACTATTATTTTTCATAGAAACAAATAGCTAAAAGAACAATGTAGGCAATAAAAAAATTGTGTTTGTTAAATAAATAACTATTTCACGAACCTTCAAGTTATGAATAGAGTCAGTAGCTAGTTGAAAATATGATATAGCTGAGTAACCAGATTGACATGCATCACAAATGTGTGCCTTTACATCAAAAAGTTATAATAACATTTTAACCAGGTTGTTTAATAAAAATGACTTAGTCAATTAACCGAATAGACATTCATCACTAATATTTGCCTCTGAGTAAAAGAATAAGTCCTTGCTTAAAAAAAAAGAGGTTCTTAATAAAAATCTAGTGGACTTGTAATAAGCTTGACTTTTCATGAAAATATACTTAGGAACAGTTACAAAGTCTGAAGGGTTAAGGAATTCTTAATGTGTGTGTGCAATTGAAAATGGTAAACAAACTAACACTTGGATCTCGATTAATTTTTATATTGAGTTCAAAGCCAATAGACATAGATTTTGCATCTTAATGATTTGATATAACTTGTATGATTGTGTTTAAGATTACATTTCTTTCATGAAGTTGAAGTCATTGCCTCATTATTGCCTTATGCATTGCGTGTTTATTATATGTTGTTGTTTTATTTGCTTGAGGATAAGCAAATGTTTAAGTATGGGGATGTTGATAGATGTGATTTGCATCATATTTTAGGCTTTAAATTGTTGTGTATTAAGTTTTAATTTGTACATTTAGCGTGTGTTTAGGTTAGAATTGTGTTAGTTTATGTGTTTAAGTGTTTTTATGGGTCAGAATAAGTCTTTGAGCTTAAATTTTATGTTTTTAAGGTACCTTGATGTGTTTGTTAGTGTTTTAGGGCCAATGGTGAAGAACATAGAAGTTTTGGAGACTTTTGGGCCAAAACCACGTTCCAAGATCGTGGCATAATAGGCCATGATCGTGACAGAGAGAAATGAGCCCCCATGCCCCAGGCCACGATCGTGACACTTTGGCCACAATCGTGATAAAGAGGTCTGATCTAGGCCATGATTATGGCACTTGGGCCACGCTCGTGATAGAAAGGGGTAGACCACGATTGTGGCTTGCGTCAAGCAGATGCAAAAATAGGTGAAAACATCAAGTTTTGAGGAACTTGTTAAACCGTTTCAACCCCGAACAAACCCTAGGGCTGCCAAGGTATTTAAAGAACATGATGAATAAAGAAAAGAAGCTTTTTGCATCAGCCAAATTCTGAAAACCCTAAAGAGCTTATTGAGAGATTTGAGGAAGAAATTGAAGGAAGATAGACACGAAGAAGAAGTCTAGGCGAAGTACTTCCCGAAACAGGAGGTTTCTCGCTGTTGCTGCCTCTACCAATCCGTTCCACTTGTATTTTTCAATTTTATTGATGCATAGAATTGGGATAGTCATTGAGAATAGGTTTTGTTGAATGTTGATTTATATCTACTCACGTTCAAGATTTTTATTTTTGAGATTAATGAAATTTGATTTATTGCATTTTTATTGAGCTATTGTGATTCAATTTTTTTTCTTAATAATTCGGTAACAAACTGAGAAGGTGAACCGAGTGAATATCATTAAATTGTGCTAATGAGAGTTAGATTGTTTAGTAGATTAAGAATTGAATCAAACCGGTAAAATTGTATAACGAGAGATCGTGCATAAGTTTTCAGTAGGTTATTGGACAAATTCATATCTAATTTAGGTTTTAGGTACATTGTGAGTCGAGAGGTTACAATTCCATAATCTAGATTTATTAATTAGGGTTAAAGATTATAACTCGAGAGAGAGTAATCCACTCTAGGACCATCTAGACCTGGTAATTCAATAATTTCATAATTAATTAGGTTTTCATTAAGGTCAGATTAAAACTGCCTTTCTCTCGAATACTAGTGCCTAGGTTGATTCTTAATTAGGTTGTGCAAATTGCTATCTTGTTTATAATTTCTAAGTTTAATTCTTGAGATTGATTGCTTGATTGAATAATTTTCTGCCTTAGTTTGTTATTTTGAATTATTGCAAATTTGAGTTAAGCCTTAGATTTTAGGATTAAACTACTCCTTCTCATAGGATCGATACCTTAGGTGGTACGTGAATGACCAGTGCACTCACAGTATTATCGAGGTTAAAAATATTAAAACTTATCATATAGAAACTTGCGATCAATAAGGATGCCAACATTTGGACTTCAAATTCCAATGGTCACTTCTCTAGTCAATCTTGCTATAAGTTGTTCATCAATCACAATATGGTGGTTCCTTGGTTTAACATCTTATGGAAAAACATTATCTGTCTTAAGGGGGCTTTTATTACTTGACTTGCTATTAAAAATAGACTTAGAACAAAGAACCAATGGCACGGTAGTGAAGATGGTTTATGTCTATTATGTAACTAAGATATGGAAGATCGTGAGAACCCCTTTTTTCAGTCTAATTTTTCTAAGGACATATAGAGTAGATTGCTACATACTTTACCTATTAATAACAATGGATATCAATAGAAGTAGATACTGAACTGGACTATCAGGAACTCCAAGCATGACAATAATAATTCCACTTTTTTTAAAGCAACTTACACCATTACCATTTACAATATTTGGAGAGAACAAAATTGAAGAAAATTCACTAACAAGAAACTAGAGAAATATCAGCTAGCTGAGTGAATCGTTAACCAAATTAGAGCTTGCATATTGGCTCACAATGATCACCATAATTTTTCCGTGGGGATGAAGCGTAACTGCTATAGCCTTTTCTTTTCTATCTTGTAGACAGATGCACTACCATACTTAGCGATCTCTGTCATATGTAAATATGATTGTTTGCCTAAAGCCATGAACTCTCTGTAATGTTGATATATTTTTAACTATATTATAAAATTCCTATTCTTTTTTCAAAAAAAAATCATATTCTAAATATGTACTTAATATTTGAATGAGGGATTTAATTTTAAATATTTTCATTAAATATAAATTATACATGAAATATTACACATTTGAACATACGATCTAATTTGCAAACAAAATATATCAAATATATATAAAAAAGAAACTTATGTAAACATAATCAATTTGTATGTATAAAATACTAAGTTTTGTTTACTTCTAGTTATTAATTTTCAATTTTGAAAATAAAAATTTTAACTCTTTAGGAAATTGAATTACATTAAACTTATTGGTTCAAAAATGAATTAAATTCTTATTCGAAGTAGAATTTAATTTGGCTTGAAAATAATTTTCAAATTCATATTAGAAACATCTTTCAACAAAGGTAAACTATTTTAAAATTATTTTGACGCCTTTAAGATATTTATTGCAAAATAAAATTCAAAAAATTACTCTTCTTAATTATTATAATTTATAAAAACTCATCCTTAAAAATTTTATAATTAAATTTTCTAATTTAATTGGAAACATTTTTAATTTAACTAGAAATATTTTTTCCTTAATTACAAAAATATTTTTTAATAGTAAAGGAAACAAATTTTAAAATTAAATAAAAATTTAAATTTAATTAAGAAAGTCCATTTTTATTTTTAGATATTAGTTTATCAATTATTTAGAAATCTTTCTTTAATAAATCATCAAATTATTTTCTTAAATTGTTAGAAATAACACACTTCTTAATTAATAAATAAAATACTTTTCAAAATTCTGGAAAATAAAATAACAATTTAATTTTTCTCAATCAAATTGAAATAATTAACCTTAATTGAGAATTGCCTTTCTTAGTTAAATTATGAAAACAATTTTAAGTTATAAAGGAGTTTAATTAAATAATTATAGTCTAATTTAAATATAATTAAGTCTAATTTAAAAAATCTGAAATTCAAACTTGAACTTAATCTTATTGTTTATCTTAGTTAAATTAAGAATAATAATTGATTTAATTTTTAAATTAATTTTACATTTTTAAAAATTTTAAAAATTCTTGTTTAGTTTAAAGTTTAATTTATTCAAGTTATTGATATATTGTTCTATACTTAAAATATCTTCATTCAACTTTTAGAATTAGATTAATTGCCTAAACAAATTAAATATTATTAATTGGTGATGACTAGGGTTACTGACGACGACAAATGGGAAGGCTATTGGAAGGCAACACGTAGGGTGTTGGAGGACAATAAGTACAGTTTGATTGAAAATATTTGTTGCCGTGGTCCCTCCAAGGATGGTCAAAAAAGGGGATCATAATCCTCCCACGGACCTTGAGAAGGCTGGATCTAATAATGAATGAGAAGGAACACTTCTAAAGAACCTGCAAAAGGAGAATAATGGTGAAATCAATCATATGAATAATGAGGATATATTGATGGTGTATTTTCCACCATTGCAATCAAAAAGTGTAGGGATCAAGGAGATCAACGGGGCTTCTTCATAGAAGAAAACAAGCGTCAAAAGAAATTAGAGCAATAGAGTTGCTCCTCAATCACCAAAACTCAAACTCATTCATTTTCAAAAGGTGAATGTGGAAGGGATAGTCTCCCCTCCCAAGCAGCTTCTTTAGTGTTGGCTCTTAGTCAATGACACTTGAAGGTTCTTTAATGGTAAGCGTCCAACATTCCTATAAGTAAAAATTAAGTAGTCTCCAAATAAGGCAAAAAAGGCTTATAGAAAACATTACTTACTAAGGACGATAGTTTTATCTTCAAATTTAACTTAGAGGAAAGCTCACATGATATTCTAGAACTTAGGTTATGACATGTTACAGGTCAAGCAGTGTTTTTAAGAAGATGGTGTTGTGTGTAATTTCTATTGATTTTGTTTGCATTCATATCTTGATTTTAGTTAAAAATTATTGCATTTTTAATCCAAATTTGAATGAATTGAGTGAAAATGACCGTGAATGTTGCATGACGGTTGAAGGGAATGTTTTGTGAATTTTGCATGAAAAATGAAAGGTAACCTAATTTTGTATTTAAAAAGTGGAGATTAAGGTGTCACTAACGTAACAAGCTTAGTCATAGTGGTGACCAACCCTCACTGGGGCGACAAACATAGTCACCCCTGTCACTACTCCTTTTCACTCTAATACTTGGAGGTTCGATGGCCTAACAACCTTACAACCTTAAACCTAGACTTGTGCTATAAATAGAAAATGAAGGAGGTAGAAAAGAGGGAGGTTGAACCGAGAGCTAGGAGTCAGCTAGAACAAAAAGAAGAAAGAAAGAAGGCCTATAAGAGAGGTGGAGAAATAAAGTGGGCTAAGAAGAGAAAAAGAAGAAGGACAGTAGAGTGGTGAAAGCAGGTGAGTAGTTGAGCATCTAGGTGAGAACCAAGCAGAAGCAGAAGGCGAGAGCTCATACGGGAAGCTTGAGAGGGGTAGGAGATCATTACAACTCCCCCATCTGATCTTTATATGCTTATTTTGTTCTTCATCTATTGCATTTTTTTTTTGTTATTTAACTAGACTCATTATTCTTTAGCTTAACCAACTCTTACTCTGTAGCTTTTGATAGTTCATTTGGTTATTTACTTAGTCTGTTGCTTTAATACTTCTCTTATACTGATAAAGTTAGGATTGAAGTATATGAAGATGATGAATCTTTTTATTTCCATAATGGTCTCGTCTTTTTTTCTTGAGGATTAATGTAGCTATTTTAGTCAAATATGCATGATTGACAGACTGTGTTGTTGTCTTATGTTTGCTATAGTTTCTGAACTAAATGGATATAAAAGCATAACCAAACTTTACATCATTTTGGTATTAAATGAAGGATCGAGAGAAGAAGTTTAATATGGAAGGAGAAATTATAGACGCTTAGGTTGAGAATTACAAATATATTAACTTAAGTGGTAATAATCAGTCAGATTTTCATAATTAATGTGGATGATAAACTTGTCGAATATGAAAGTTAGATTAGTTTTTTTATTTGAATTGATTTTAAAACCCAATTGGTAGTTTTAGTATGAAAATTATCCAATCATTCTAGTTTGCTATTTGAATTGATTTTAAAACCCAATTGGTAGTTTTAGTAAGACAATTATCCAATCATTCCCCTTTAGACATACATAGAAGATTAAATTAGTAAAATTAATTATCAAGAGTTTCCCACTTTGATTAATGTATTCGTTTTTGCTTTCGGATGAATTAGTTTAATTTCATGATTTTCTTTAAAGCCTTTACTCAACAAATCGGGATAGAATGTTTAGGATTGCATTTGTTTTTATTTTTGTTTGAGATTAATTTAAGTGAACCAATTTCACCTTCTTGAGAGACAACCCTAGGTAATCAACTACAACTACCTCGTATAATTGTGAGTAGGATAGCCTAGGTATTTTTAGAACTTATTTTGGTCACAACAAGTTTTTGGTGCCATTGTCAAGGAAGGTGTTTAAGGTTTAGACTTAAATTAATTTTAGTTTTTTGGTTCATGCATACATGTTTTATTGTGTTGTTTCATTGATTTGTTTGTTTAATTTTTTTATTAATTTAGCACTGTCTTTAGTTAGTCCTTGCTAGGAAGAAGGTCTTTAGAAGTGAACTCGTTTAGTTTATGCTAGAAGGAGATCTCTAAATAGTGAACCTATCCTTTTTATTGATAATATACATCGAATACAAAGATTTCAAGGGGATTTTGAAGACGATTGTGAGGAACCCAAGCGTGAAGATCAAGTTAATAACCAAAAGATGGGTGAAAGACACTTAGGGGGCGGTTGGTTTGTACACGGGAATGATAATAGGAATGAGAATGAATATAGTGAGGAATGGGAATGGATATTATCATTATAATTATGATGGTTGGTTAAGAGGAACGAATGATTATCATTATTATTGATAATGGTTGGTTTGTAAAAAATATTAAAAAATAAAAACTTATTATATTTTAACTAATTATATTTTAATTATTTAATTAGTTACAATATAATTAATTAAAATTAATTAAAATATTTTAATTAATCAATAAATTGTAATTATGTAACTAATTAATTAATAATATTTAAATTAATTAATTAATTAATTATATTTAAATTAATAATACTTAAATTAATTATATTTTAATTAATTATTCATAATATTTTAATTAATTATATTGTAGTTAATCAATTAATTACAATATTTTAATTAATGAATAATTATAATGTAATTAATTAATTAATTATTATATTTTAATTAATTATATGTTAGTTAATTAATTAATTACTATATTTTAATTAATAAATGAATTATATTTTATTGAATTATATTGTAATTAATTAATTACAATATTTTAATTAATGAATGAATTATATTTTGATTAATTAATTATAGTTTAATTTATTAATTAATAATATTATTGTAATTAATTATATTTTAATTAATTAGTATTAAAGATTTTAAAAAAAAGAATAGGGCACTTTGAAAATAATGATACCCATTCCTCTAGATTATGAGAGGAATGGGATATTACCCAAAAATAGATAATCAAAGATATAACTCTATAATCATACTCCCTTACCAAACTCAATCTTTCATTCCATACCTATTTCCCTTTTTTTATACCCACTAAATAAGCATACCCTTAGTAATGAAGGAGTATCCTAGACCAGTGATTGGTATTGTCACTTCATGCATACGTTTGGGAGAGGCAGCTAGGAATTATGAATTGAAGAGTATATACTACAACATGCTGCCATCTTTCTATGGGATTCCCAATGAAGACCCTCTGAACTTCATTCAGGAATTCTATAGCACTCTACAAACCTTTCCTTTGGATGGCTTAAATGAAGATCAACTCAGAATGAGACACTTTCCATACTCATTAAAGGATTGGGCCAAGGCATGGCCGATGACCTTCCATCCGATTCATTGACTACATGGGAGGAAGTGTAGAAAAAATTCATAAGAAAATTCTATTCCCATTAGAAGACTTCTAAGTTGCAGACGAAGATAGCAACCTTCACTCAGATGGAGGGAGAGCCATTCCATAAAGCGTGGATATTGGAATGGCAAGCTTTACTATTTATAGCCCTCAACATATCGCGAGGGGTTATGGATTAATCTAATCTTAAGTTATCTAAGGCTAGAAAATTAATGAAATGAAAATAAAACAGGATGTGAAAATAAAATTTCAAGATATTAATTTGCAAAATTAACTCATCGAAATCAAATATTGAGCACCAACAATGACAAATCATACAAGAGAAGTTACCAAATTATGAGAGAGGGATTTATCCTATCATCAATGCTAACCTAATCACTTTTGTGTTACTGGGATGTCGATTATAGACTATGGTAAGGTGGATTATTCTCTCTCGAGTTATAGTTCACTAAGCCTTAATCAAGTAGAGTCAGTGAAATTGCTATCTCTCAATTAACTATCAATCCATAATATAATCAGTTCTTAAGCTCTCTAATAAACTACCAGGTCTCACACGTGATCTCTCTCCGTACAATAACTGATAAGATTGATTACATGGTCTATTGGATTGCTTAACTCTTATTAACCCAACCCAATCATTTTACATTTTATTCACCCTCTCATTTTATTAGCAAAGTATTAAGCTACAGTAATCAATCACAACACCTAATCAAAATAACACAAAATTATTATATTAACATTGAATCAAGTTTAAATCCCTATGAAAAGTTAGAACATCGTCCTTGATTCAAATCCATCATCATACAATCCATCTCAATCTCATACATTAAATAAATGAAAATGAAAGATGAAAAGAAGGATTAAACTTGGATTGAATAACCCGGGAAGGCAGAGCATTAGAAGACTAACTTCCTCTCTCCTTTTCTTCCTCTTCTTTCTCTTCTTCTTTTCTCCACTTGAAGCTTTTCCCAAAATGACTTAATTGTGACATCCAATGTTCGGGGTTAGACACCAAAATAGTGATTTGAAAGTACAGTGAGAAATTAGAATTGCATTTCATGCTCATGCATCATAGTATATTCACACATATGGGAAGATTTATTTTTGGACAGAATATAATAATTGTACATGCATTCATTGACATTTTTCGAGTATGATTGATTGATTAAAATATGAATTGTGACTTATTTACGTCAAAATTTTATTTGGAGACTATTAGTATTATTTTGAAATTTTTGGTGAATTTTAGGAACTTTCTGAAAATTTGGGGTATTTTGGATTAGGAAAAAAATTAAAGAAATATAAGATAAATGGGAATTGTGGATTTTATTGCCTTGAAAAGTACATTGGAGTGTATTAAAATTGATTTAGTAATTGTGGTAATATTACGGGTCTTTTGGAAATTAAAAGTATTTTTCAAAAACATGACAAATAGAAGTGTAACAAATGGACTAGTAAATGTGTGAAAATTGGATAAATGACTATGTGACAAGTGGAGCAATTAGGAAGTGACACATGGCTTAACCAAATAAATGACAAGTGTAACACATGAAAAAAGGACATATGGCAAGACTCAAAGGAGAAACTAATGAAACACCTTGGCTATGTTTTAGTCAAGAAAGTTTCTGCAACACCTTGTTTTTGTTTCCATCGAAACCATCATCTTCCTTCTTACTTTTCATCATTTAAACACTTAACTTTTGCATTTGTTTGGGTTATTGTCCATCCATCACCGAAATACCATGCATGTTCACTTTTATGTTTAGCTTTTGATTAGTCCATCAACAACATACCTTGCAAAATCATCACTTCAGCTATTTGGGGTCTTAAGTTATCATTGTCATCCCCTCATAACTTCTGAAATTTTGCTGCAATCAAGTAAGTGAATAGTGGAAGAAATGGAACAAGTGCAGAAACTTTGATGAAATACGTGAATATAATTGTTGTTTTTGATGTTTGTGTGATCTTGAATTTTGAGAGGTTTTGATAGTGAGCTGAATGTAAATGGGAGTGGAAAAGCATGATACAGGTTCTGTTTTGGTTTGTGACTTGTTACTGTTCATGAAAACAAAATTTGTAGTAGAGAGAGGAAGAAAAAGGTGGTGGTTTACGTGCATGGTTTTAGTTTTTGAAGTCTGAAATATTTTTACTGAACAACTTTGATTCTTTTGGTTATAACTTTTTCATCCAACCTCCAAATGACTTGAAACTTGAGCCACTAGAGTCCTAATACATTTTCCTTTCTCTACATAAAAATTTAGAGACATCTGAATTGATTTGAAAAATATTGATTGGATGAAAGTGAGGAAATGTTCTGGAATGTTATGAACTGGAGAATTTTCATTGAACATGCTTCGGTATTTTGGATTATATCTTCATCTGTAGATTTTCAAATGAGTTGATTCTTAATTCAGATTAAACTTGAGACTTATTTCTACAACTTTCTTGAAGAAGTCGAATTTTAATTCTATCTCTAAGACTTTCAAATTTGGCATGAAATTGAATCTTGGCTTAGGCTGTAGCACTACCAGGGACAGAAATCATATCCTATAGTTATTGAATAAACTGTATTGATGTAGGCCGAATTAGACTAAGGTGTCTTCACCAAAGCTGTAGATTATTCTCTTAGCTTTAAATTGGTATAAAGTTTGTAATTTTGGGATATTGTAATTGAGAGATATGAGTTGTACAACTTGACTATATGATCATGCTCTAGCCAAAATTCACATTTACATAGTATGTGGTATTTTGAGTATAACTCATAGAATAATAAACCAAATTGTATGATCTTGGTGTCATTAGAAACTTAAGATACAGAGGAAAAATTTTATGGAAGAAAGTGTTACGTAAATATATCATTTTCGTGATCTTATTTCTTATGTAAAGTTGACCCAAGTGTGATGCTTTCAGCAAAAGCGGGAATAGAGATTTAGTGTGTGAATTTTGGCACAGTTGGATTACAATTGATATGTACATCAATCTGTGATAGAAATATACCCAAGAATTTTTCATTGTACATGCATGATACATGATACATTTATACCTGTTTTTACTCAACTACATAAGAAGTACAGTAATGTGAAATTGTGTTAATGTATATAGGAGAGCAAGTAGCGCAACCACATCCTGATACTACCAGAACATCAAGGCAATAGGCTTTAGGAAGCAATTGTGAGTAACCTATACAGTCTCACCTAATTATTTGTTTGCTTAATTTCTGATTTGAATTATCTATGAATGTGATTTGATTGTTGAATTCCGAACATAAAGGTCCGATGATTCTGATATGTTAATTGTGATATTGAAGTGCTCCTTGTATGTGAATTTGAATGAATAAGTGATACTCCATATTATTGTTGAATTCCGGAACAAGGTCTGATGATAAATGTGATTGTGAAAGTGCAAATGAAATCAAGTAACTGATTGTATATATATATATGAATGTGAAGCATTCCATTACATGAATCCATGAAAGATAAAGGCAATTGTGATTGAAGTTACCAATGTAAAGAGCTTAAAGCTCATAATGTGATCAGAGCCTCAGGCTCAGTTGTGAAAGTACCTGGTATCTACTAAGGGATATGGGTCATTATTCTGACACAGTTCGGTATCCACTAAGGGATATGAGCTAGTAAAAAGGCACTTGGTCACAACAACAACAATAATAAGTGAAAGTGAGTCTCACGTACATTGCGTACGCATTTTAAAACAAGTTATTGACTGATTAAAATACATTGTTACTTTATATTTGAATGAGAATGTGAAATGTAATATTTCTTAAAAATTGCAAAGATATGAAATATATGTTATGTGTGAAAAGGTGTTACATGAATTGAGTGAACCATCGATGATGGTTTCCTCATTAAGTTCACAAAACTCACCCAAAATTGCACGTTGACATTTCAAGACCGAGAGAGGACATTAGCGATTGAGAGATTACAAGAAATATAATTCTTATACTTCTGTGAAGAAGAAACGGCTCAAAGGTCGGTCAGCTGAGACTGAAGACTTTAGATAGACTTTTTGTGTAATTTCCTCTTTCATGTAACATATTATGTATTAGGATATGATGATGTACATATATGGATGTTTAAAAGCTACAATGTAAATACTTTCGGTTTTATAAAATGAAATGAGGATTTCATTTTGGTATTTGATTTTAAAATCTGATGACTTTTACGTGCAGTAGTTGATGTCATGACTAAGTTAGATATGTTGCCATGTTATAAAGTAAAGGTGAGATAGTTAATACACCATTATTATAGATTATATACTAGAATATCCACTGAGTTTCTTTTCTTTTCCTTTTTATAGCATTTTCTAATTAGGGCAGCTCTAAGGCTTTTACTGTGCTCTAAAGGTCCAAAATGTTCTCGAAAAATGAAGTTCAAAAGATCAAGGTGCGCTATCTGTCACATAGGCCACGGTCGCGAGGCCTTGTTTCTTCTTCTGTCATGAACACGCCACAATCGTGGCTCCTTGCATTTGCTTATGTCACGATCGTGGCCAATGAGCCATGATTGTGGGCCTAGGTTCTGCTCTGGGACTTCTCTGAATCTCCACCATTCTTCTATATTTTTCCTGAAATACTAGCAAACATGTCACGAAACCTCAAAAACATAAAATTGAAGCTCAATAAAATTAAAGCTCAAATGCATGTTCTAACCCAAAAAACACTTAAGACACAAATATATAACTAACTAACACTATTTTAACCTAAACATGCATTAATCGATTAAACTTAACCACTAAATACATCCTAAACTACCCACAAATTATTATGCAATCTACGACTATAAGTGGGAATGCTTCAAACTCTTACTCTTACAGTGTCCACACCAACATTTTCCACTTCACATGCAGAACAAATTCTTTTATAATGGATTAATGTAATAGTTGTTAGAGTAGTGCTCTAAAGGCAATCACCTTTAGCACTTTTGTATTAACTTTGTTTTGATTAATAAACTAAAAGATATTTTTCATTAATTAGATATTCATTTATATATATGAGGGAAATCATGATGAGATCATGATAATGAGATTCCTATCATGTGCAATTATGTTAGTATCTAAATAATCTCTAGTCATAGGATTAATAAGACAAGACATTATTAATCCAAACAGACTAGCACATGTTATACTCCTTAATTTGATCAAGCAGTGGATCGCACAAACTGTAAGCATGAGATGTTTAGAGTTAACATGTGGATTCTTACTAAAAGTAGTAAGTACTATGACCCCGCAATGAGATTATCATATAGATGATCTATCAAATGTTAAATATTAATCTCATCATAGCAATAATGCAAATATCCTTAGACTTGAGGTACTTAAGGATATCTTGGATACTGATCCTATGCTTTGACATCATTCCTTGTTACCTCAAGACGAGGTTGCTTTTAGAGTGGTGAGTGGGTATAGCTATTGGTATTCGAAGGTAATTGGGTATCCAATAAAGGATTCACCACTCCTGAAAGAAGGAGAGGATACGCACAACCTCTTGTTGGGGTCATTACTCAAGAGTCTCTAGAAAGCAGTTATATGTCATGAAGAAAGTCTTCAATGACACATAGAGTAATGAGATCCCAGGACAAGAGCTAAAATCACTTAGACTAGATGTGACGTAGTCAGTATAGTCGGAGTTGACACATGGCCCATACTCAAAACCAAGTGGGGTATAATATGGTGAAAGGACGAATTGCTCGATAATTGTCTATGGAAAGGTTCATAAGTCATAGAATTAACTATCGAAGAGTTCGTGTGTTAATCCACTTATATTCCAACAAATTGGCATCATGAAACCCTTCACGATTTACTTAAATTAAGAGTTAATTCAAGTGCCTAAAATAACCAGGAACCTAAGGGGGTCACACGCATAAAAGATCAAATGAAAAATATAGTGTGTATGGCTAATTTTAAGTAGGCCACGATCGTGACCAAAGGCAAGCCTAATTTTAACTAGGTATGGTAGTGGCTCATTGGCCACAATCGTGACTAAGGGCATGAATAAGTACATAAGTGAGTTCTTCACTTATATACACAAGAGACATACCACTTATATATGTGGTCTGATGTCCATCCATGCCAGAGGTAGTTTTGTGTACTACATTACTTTTATTGATGATTATTTACGATATGGGTATGTGTATCTAATGAGATACAAGTTTAAAGTGTTTGAAATGTTCAAATAATTTACACATGAAGTAAAGAAACAACTAGGCAGAAGTATTAAGATACTTCGATCAGATCGAGGTGGTGAATATTTAAACGAGGAATTTCTAACTTATCTTGAAGATAATGGGATAGTATCCCAATGAACTCCACCTTACACACCACAACAAAATGGTGTAGCTGAAAGGAGAAACTAAACCTTGTTGGAAATGGTAAGGTCAATAATGGGCTTAGCAGATCTACCAAAATCCTTTTGGGGTTATGCACTTGAGACTGCTATATATGTGACAAATAGAGTCCCTTCAAAGGCTGTTGAAGTTACTCCATATAAGATATGGACTAACAAAAGGCCTTATCTTTCTCATATGAAAATTTGGGGTTGTCCAGCTTATATGAAGCGGATTCAATCAGACAAGCTTAAAGAGAAATTTGATAAATGTCTATTTATAGGATATCCTAAGGAATCAATTAGGTATCAATTCTATAATGCTTTAGAGCAAAATATTTTTGTCTTTTTAAAGAAAGATTTTATTCTAAGAGAAAACAGTGGGAGCAAATTTGAACTTAATGAAGTTTATGATACTCAAACATATGTAAATCAATAACCTGAACCTAAAATTGTTATCCACATAGATGAGACTAAAGTTGAATCTTCTGACACACAAAGTGTTCGTAGGTCAAGTAGGAGACTCAATGTTCCAGAGAGATATGGATTTCTTGTAAACAAACCCAATGATGTATTGCTCATAGATGATGATGAGCCTACAACCTATAAAGAGGCTCTGAAGAGTTCAGAATATGAAAAATGGCTTCAAGCCATGAAGTTCGAAATGGATTCCATTTATGAAAACCAAGTATGAACTTTGATTGAGACCCATAGGGTGTAAGTTGATTTTCAAGAGGAAAATCGACATAGAAGGTAATGTGGTTACATATAAAGCGAGGCTAGTCCTATAAAGAGTGGATAGTTGCTAAAGGTTATCGTCAAAGACAAGGAGTTGACTATTACGAGGCATTTAACCCCGTAGCCATGCTTAAACCCATTAGAATACTCCTAGCCATTGTTGCTGATTATGATTATGAAATATGGCAAATGGATGTGAAGATGACTTTCCTGAATGGAAACCTACTTAAGGATATATATATGAAAGACCTTGGAGAAGCAAATTATATATTAAAAATAAAGATCTATAGAGATAGATCAAGGAAGAAGCTAGGTCTTTCACAGTCAACATACATAGATAAAGTGCTAAATAGGTTTAGCATGGAGTGGTCCAAGAGGACTCATATAAGTATGATCCTATATGCTTCGAAAATAAGATCAATCATGTATTCTATGTTGTACAAGACCTGATATATCGTATGCTCTAAGTGTTACGAGTAGATATCAATTGGATCTTGGTGAATGGGTGGTTGTCAAGAATATCATAAGGTACTTGAGAAGAACTAAGGATGTATTCTATATATGGAAGTGGAGATCTTGTAGTGAGCGGGCATATAGATACCAGTTTTCAATCTAACCAGGATGACTCCAAATCTCAGTCAGGTTATGTTTTCACACTAAATGGTGGAGCAGTCAGTTGAAAGAGTTCCAAATAAGAGACGATTACAGATTCGACAACAGAGTCAGAGTACATGCAACTGCAGAAATGACAAAAGAAGTTGTTTGGATCAAGAACTTTGTTATGGAACTTAGAGTGGTTCCGAGCATAGTAGACCCAATGTTGTTGTACTGTGACAATAATGGGGCTATAGCTCAAGCCAAGGAACCAAGGTCTCATCAGAGGTCCAAGCACGTACTCAAGAGATATCACCTGATCAGGGAGATAATTAATAGAGGTGATGTGAAGATAAATAGAGTGCCCATAGATCAGAACATCATTGATCCTTTGACTAAGCCACTTCCTCAAATAAAATTTGATTCTTGTGTACTCACCTATTGTATTAGATACAAAGGTGATTGGCTTTAGTGCAAGTGAGAGATTATTATAGTAGTGCTCTAAAGGCATCACCTTTAGCACTTTTGTACTGCTTTGTTTTGATTAATAAAGTGAAAGGAATTTTTTATTAATTTGATATTCATTTATATATATGAATTGATATTAATCTTAAATCGAATTAATGAAGTCCATGATATAAAACATAGCATGAGGGAAACTATGATGAGATCATGATAATGAGATTCCTACCATGTGCAATTATGTTAGTAACTAAATAATCCCTAGTCATAGGATTAATAAGATAAGACATTATTAATCCAGACAAACTAGCACATGTTATACTCCTTGATTTGGTCAAGCAGAGGATCTCACAAACTGTAAGCATGAGATGTTTAGAGTTAACATGTGGATGCTTACTAAGAGTAGTAAGTACATCAGATAACCCGCAATGAGATTATCATATGGATGATCTATCAAATTTCAATGATTCATCTTATCACAACAATGGTGTAAATATCCTTAGACTTGAGTTACTCAAGGATATCTTGGATACTGATCCATTGCTTTGACATCATTCTTTGTCAAGGTCGCTCTTAGGGTGGTGATTGGATATAGCTATTGGTATTTGAAGGTAATTGGGTAGCCAATAAAGGATTCACCACTCCTAATAGAAGGAGAGGATACCCACGGCCTTTTTTCGGAGTCGTTACTCAGGAGTCTCTGGCTAGAGTAGTTATATGTCATGAAGAGAGTTTTCAATAACACATAGAGTAATGAGATCCCAGGATAAGAACTAACATCACTTGGACTAGATGTAACGTAGTCAGTCTAGTGGGAGTTGACACGTAGTCCATACTCTGAACCAAGTGGGGTATAGTATAGTGAAAGGATGAATTGCACAGTAATTATCTATGAAAAGTTCCATAAGTTGGAGAATTAACTATCGAAGAGTTCATGTGCTAATCCACTTATATTATGGCAAATTGGCATCATAAAACCCTTCATGATTTACTTAAATTAAAAGTTAATTCAAGTGCCTAAAATAACTGGGAACCTAAGGGTCACACACATAAAATATCAGATGAAAAACATAGTTTGCATGGCTAATTTTAAGTAGGCCACAATCTTGATCAAAGGTGAGCCTAATTTTAACTAGGCATGATAGTGGCTCGTTGGCCACGATCAAGACCAAAGGCACGAATGAGTACATAAGTGAGTTCTTCACTCATGTACACAAGAGCCTTACCACTTCTCACACAATTAAGTGAGAGCATAAGGGCTTTAGAAGAGTTTTAGAGTATGAGAGAGGTGTCTTGAGTCTTGTTTTTGCAATTCATGCAATCATTGCATGAATCAAAATGCATGCAATAAGATTCTTGATCTATCTTTTCTTTTTGAGCATCTACTAGAACTCATATAGTTTGGTGCTGAAATCACCCTTACACATTGTTTCTTCTTGATCTTTGCATGTTCTTGGGTGATCAAGGAAGGGTTTGATACTTGCAACAATCCAAACAAGGAGAAGAAATAAAAAAGAAGGAGAAATAAAAGGTAAAAATGTTTTATATTTTATGTTCTTTTACATATCCATGTATGCATATGTGATTCTATTTTTTTTTTAGTTTTCATGGTGTCGGAATCTAGATTTTAACACTTCCGCTACACTCTCATGCTTGTGATGCATGCATCCATGGCAACCCAACAACAGTGTCAGTACACAATGGGTAATACAACAGAAGTAGCTGTAAAAGAGAAGACAACTAAGGAAAAGTATAAAATCTTCGAAATGTTGGGGGCCAATTCTTAAAAAAAAAAAAGAGCGTGAGGGGAAGAAGAGCTAGAGTTCATGAAGTGAGGTTGAATCAAGAACTGGCTATGTAGTTAGCAGAGTTAACAAGGCTTGTAAGATTACCCCAAAATGTTCCAAATCAAGAGGTATGTGGTATATATGGGACTTGTGATCATGGAGCTAATGTTTATTCGTATTCTTGTGAGACTTTTGCAGATGGCGAAGAATAAGTGAACTCACTCAACAGTTTTTAACCAAGGGAGAAAAATGATCCGTACTCAAACACCTATAACCCTAATTGGAGAAACCACCCCAATTTTTCATGGAAGACCAATAATCCATATTACAACCCCATCCACAATACCAAAATTTTCAAAGCCCAAATGATTACTAAAGGCAATCCTTACTTCAAATCCCATCAAGCAAGCCATCTTTAGAGGAAAGCTTGAATGCATTTATTTAGGTCACAACTCAAAATCAAGAAACAAACAATAAGAGATTAAATTCTTTGGAGGCGTTTGTGAAGAGGATTGAGTTCCAAGTAGGGAAACTCACTGCTCAAATGCATAACAATCAAAAGGAAAAGTTGTCAAGTCAATCTAAGTAATCCAAGCACTTACTATTCAGAGAAGTGGAAGGTGATTGATAATCATATTGAGATTCTTCCTAATGTGTCTAATGCTACTAATCAAGAGGAGGAGAGCCTTATAAGAGAAAAATATGAGTAGAAGGAGGTACGCAATGAGCATGACTCTTCAAGTCACATTCAAAAAGATAAAAAACTTAAGCATAACACCAAGGACAATGAAGGACAAAAATTACATAAAGCAATGGATCCTTATAGACCATCAATTATGTATCCAAGTTGTTTTAAGGAATCAAAACAAGATGAGTAGTTTTCATACTTATATAACATGCTTTCTAAGGTTAAAATTAAAATTACCTTGTTAGATGTCATTAGGAACATTCTAGCTTATGTGAAGTTCTTTAAGGAACTAAGCACCAAGAAATAAAATTTTGAGCCTAAGGAGAAGATGACAGTTTCGAAAGTAGCGAGTGCAGTTCTTCAGCATCACTTACCCCCAAAATTGAAAGATCCAGGGAGTTTTATCATGAAAGTATCAATGGGTAATAGAGATAAGGTTAAAGGTATATTTGACCTTAGAGCAAGTATAATCCTTATGCCTCACTCTATTTATGAGAAAATAGATCTAGGACAGTTAAGACCTACCAATATGTGCTTATAATTAGCTGATAGGTCAATCTATTATCCAAAAGGAATAATGGAAGATGTGTTAGTGAAGGTTGGTAGATTGATTGTCCCTGTGGACTTTGTGGTCTTAGCTCAAGAGGAGGTTAAAAAGCAAGGAAGGAGCATACCATACTTCTAGGGAGGCCTTTTATAGCCACTACCAATACCTTGATTGATGTGAAGAAACAAAAACTGAGCATGACTGTTTTAGGAGGAACAGTAGAATTTTCAATTTTTAATGTTAAACACATTCCTACTACTGTTTATGAAGAATGTTCTCTTGTTGATCAATTTAATTCTGTAAACCTTAATTTTGCATTGTAGGAAGAAGAAAACAAGAAGTTGGACTTGGTGAAAGAAATTAATAAGTGCTGTCAATTGTTAGATGATGCAACTGCAGGAGAGGATAGAAAATTCTTGAGGAAAGATCCCAATGAAGAGAAGAAAACAGTGGAATCAATCACTTTAAGTGATTCATCTTGAGCATAATAGTTGAGGTGTCCAATTAAAAGGCATTAAAGAAGCGCTAAATGGGAGGCAACCCATATAATTTATGTTTGTTTTCCAATTAGTTGTTTGTTATTCCTTTTTAGTGAAACTTAATTTAATCTGCTTGCTTTGTATGCATATGCCTACTTTTCAATCTCTTTTATTTGTCTTCCTCGCAGTTGTTCTCCACTCCTCAACGTATGATGCAATACTTCACACCGCATTAACATAACCCCCACCCATACTTTCGTATCGTATTTCTATCCTTGTTCTTTTTATTATCTTTACTACTTGACAGTTTATGTCTTTTAGTTGTAGTACTTATCATTGTTCACGTTATTTTGTGTCTTAGATCCCTCTTTTGCTTTGTGTATCACATTAGGAACAATGTGATATTTAAGTTGGGGAGTATTAATTAAAAAATTTATTTGTGATTGTATGTTTGCTTTTTTCCATTTAATTGTTAGTGATGCATGGTCATTAAAAGAACTCAATCTGGATTAGAAATGCATAATATGAGTGAATGAGTATACTTGCATACTTAGGTTGATTAACTTGGATTTCAATTAAAATGACATTAGCTTATTTTGATATATGAATGACACTTTTCATTTGGTAAGAATTTGAGCCCTTTTGAAATATTTAACACCAAATTCAAGTATTCTTTACTGAGAGTGTTCTTTCATGATTAAGGAACTCTAGAACTTGCTTGCAAATACTAGTCAAGATCACACAATCTTACGTAAACATTGAAACGATGAAGGCAATTAGGATATAACATTTATCTTAAAAAGCCATTGTAATTTTACTCTTGGTAAGCCCCCTTTATGCTTAACATGAACCATTTCTTCTTTAAACGCAAAATATGAGCCTCAACCTTGATTATTTAACTTTTTCATCATAACTACTATAAGGATGAATTGAGTATTTGAATGGTTATGATTGGGTTTAAGGAATAATAGCTTGAATAAGTGTGGGAGAATCATAGGATATAGTTGATGTTTTAGATAGGAACGGGTATTGTTGTAATAATTTGTATCTCTCCTCTACATTTTTCCTCTTCTAAACTTGATCTTGTTCTAAACAAATAAAAAATAATAATAATAATAAATAATAAAAAAAGTAAAATAGAAAAGAAAGGAAGGAAGAAAAGATAACAAAAAAATGAAAACAAAGAGGAAAGACAAAAAAAAGGGAGTGCTAATCTTGCTAACTTGAAAGGAAAGAATTGAGTGTTTTATGTTTCATTGTTTATATTACTTTAAATGCTCAAATTGTTTTGTGGTTTTAAATTGTGATTTTCCTTTTTCTATCCTTATCCCTGCCTTATTATAACTAAAATAAAGACCTTCAGATTAATGTTTGTGTTTGATATGAGTGGTGGAGATTGGATTAGTAAGCAAGCCTATGATAGATTCCGTACATGAATGAATGATGAGTGAATATATCCTACCTTTGAATGCTTGAGAGGATTGAGAGTGGAGTGAGTATCTATCACACTTGTTAATGGTCTTTGAGTTGAAGTACTTGTTAATTTTGGCTAAATATACAAAGAATAGTATGTTCATAGAGAATTATGAGTTTCAAGTTCTTAGGTTGTGTTTGTTGAAATGATCATTGATATCTTTAACTATTATTTGAGAAATGTTTTGTTCCCATTGCTTGTTCTTGTATAGTCTAGTGTTCTTTATTTTGCTTGGGGACAAGCATAGTTTAAGTGTGGGAGAATTTTTGTGTGTAATTTCTATTGATTTTTCTTGTATTCATATCTTGATTTTGATTACAAATTCTTGCATTTTAAATGCAAATTTGAATGAATTGAGTGAAAATAGTCGTGAATGTTGCATGAAGGGTGAAGGGAATGTTTTGTGAATTTTGCATGAAAATGAAAGGTAACGTAAATTTTGAGTCAAAAAATTGGAAATTAAGGTGTCACCACCATGACTAAACTTGTTATTCTTACTCTCTTTTCGGATTAATTACGTTATCTTGTATGTGTTGCTTGGGTATTGTATGAGAATGATTTTATGCTTTATTGAATCATTTTTCATGAAAACCCATTGCTAGAATTTGAATGTGATACGTAATAGTCGTGTTTGAAGTCGTATTTGGCAACTAACGGTATTAAATAGTTAGGGATAACATAATATAAGTTAAATTGTCTAAGCTTATGTGATTATTTCTTAAATTGGTCTGTTTTCCTCATTCGTAAGGCGGCTATCCAATTAAACTTAGAGATCATTCGTAAGGCATCTATCTAATTAAACTTAGAGAGCGTTTCCTAGGTTATCCAATAGCTAGGGTTAATTAACAAGCTCTTCTTAATTAACTATAACCTAAGGAAAAATTGAGATTAACAGAGCTTGTTGTTAATCTACGACCAATAGTTTAAAAAGAGATGTGAAGACAAAAATTCAATGAAATATGTTTAATTGGGTGTACTTAGAGATTGAACCAAAGGACCAAATCCCTAACGCATTCACCAATTTTCATCATTTTTGCATATTTTCTTTAATTTGTTTTTACTAGTTTAGTTTCATTTTATTTTCTTATTCGATAAACCAACCCCCCATAACCTAAACACTAATTATTTTCATTTCGAAAGCTTTACACACACTCCCTTTGGGATCGACCTAGACTCACCACTACTATAGTAGTAGGTCTAGTTTATTTTGTGTAGTTTTACGATGAGCTACCACATTCCTTCTTTCAGCTGGGGTATTGAGCTTAATCACAATAGGACTATGATCAGATGTATTAGGTTCCTCAAAGTTGGCAGTGTTAAGTGGGAAGTGTGCCATCTACTTTCTATTTATCATGCATCTGTTTAGTCTTTTTAATAAGAACCAACTTCGACTCCATATATTATTCCAAGTGTAGTCATTCCTATAGTGCTTAACATATGTCAACTAGTTTGCTTAGTTAGTTCTTGTAGTTCCTTGCAGTTTTACGTAGTCCAGCTCCTTCCTCCCAATGTTTCACTTGTCTTGAAAGTGCAATTATAATCCTTATTGACCACCCAAAGGTGATTGTTTTTTCACTTATCTTGAAAGTGCAATTCCAATCCTCATTGACCGCCTAAGGGTGATTGTTTATCTTACTTAATCTCACTAGTACCTTCCATAGTGATTGCCTTTGGAAAGTGTAGTTGGCTGCATACATAACCGAGATTGTAATAATCACACCAGAATTTGTTATCTTTATGTGGCAGTTTATCACTTGGTTTGTAATATCCAATTAAATGGGTGTTATACCTAATTATAATTCTCCCTTCCATATTCTTATCATGGTTAGATATCACCTTCTAGCTTTCCTTAAAAACCATAAGTTGTTTTCAAATTGTTACCTTTTTATTTTGGTTTCAAGTAAACCAACAAAATCAACTAGCTTGCTTCAGATCAAGTCCTTAACTACTAGTCCCCATTGCAAGAGAGTCCCTATGGCCAGTCTAATAATAACTACCGCAGCAACTTATACAAAATTCAATAGCCACCTAATCCTTTTAACTTTCCTCTCCCCACCCAAACTAACCATCAAAAACCACTGCACCAACCTTGTCCCCAATCCAATGGCAACTGGGTCCCTAACTCCTGCAGCTTCCCTCTCCCCACCCAAATCTGCCATGTTTGTAATCACAAAAATAGAAACACAAACTTTCACCACTATCAACACAAACACAAACAAAAACCCTTAAACAAAGCACCACCAAAACCCCTAAACCCCATTGATTTCCCTCTTTTAAAGGGAAGATTAAAGACCCAAAAAGGAGCCTAAAAGGAGAAAGAGTAAACAGAGCTCCATCGTAGGAGATTTTAGTGACAGGTAAATTGAGATTTGTTGAGAAAATAATAAACAAACCCATCCAACCTCCCTAGAGCTACTACAACTTGGAGCAAAAAATGGATCTTATCTTTGGTAGGTATCTTCCTTACGAAATGTTTAACTTTCCTTATAGTTAACAAGTGTGCTAAAAATGCATGGAAAAATCTAGTTTTGGTGAATACTATGGTAAAAAAAGACAATTTATTGGTGTTTAAATTCAATACTGATGAGAATGCTCAGAGAGTATTAGAAGCAGGATCATGGCATGTCCTTGGACATTCAATTTTGCTTAGCAGATGGCAACCAGGGCTAATTATGGATAGAAGCAAAATGGATGCAATTCTTTTATGGGTTAATTTTCATAGAGTTCCCTTAAAGAATTGCTTTATGAAAGGGATAAGGTACATAGCTAGCAAGGTTGGAAAACCATTAGGGATTGAAGAAAACACAACAAAGAAGAGAAGGATAGGACTTGTTAGATTGTGTATTGATGTCGATATTACTAAAGAACTACCAAATTCTCTCATGATCGTGAGGTTGAATGATAAGGGTAAGGAGGACCAAATAGGGATAACATATATATGGAGACCTAAAACTAAAAAGGAAAAAAAGGTATAGAGAAAGAAAGAAAATTAGGATGAACACAAAGTGAGTGTAAAGGGGACAGAACAAGTAGAAAGCAATAATGAAGAAACTAGAATGAAAGAACACAAAGAGGAAATCAATGGGGAGAGAAATGCATTAAATCAAGAAACTTCTTTTCAACTATAAGATTAAGAAAACAACAAAACTCCTAAGACAGGAAAGTATACATTAATTGATTAAGAGAATGAGCAGGACGAAGAAGTGAGATCTTCTTCAGTGGAAACTAGTGAAACCTTTAAAATTAAGCAAAAGAATGGCAACTCTCCTAGAGCTAGTAGGAAATCTAGAAGGAAGATGCCTGTTAAGAAAAAGAAATAATGAAGTTAGTAGTACATAACGAAGTTAGTAGAAGGGTTCCTCTTTATTAAGAAAGATTGTTCAAAGGTTATTCTTCGCTTTGAGAGAAGAATTATAGTAGAATTCCGAGAAGAGTCTTAGGAGTGGATGTAAGAAAGGGTTGTTTGCCTAACCATTATAAATTGGTTTTCATTTTCTCCTCCCTGTCCTCTTTTAATAATTTTTCAATTATCTAAATAATTTAAATTGACTAATTTTCTTATACTTATTTATATTGATTGTTATTAATTGAGTACATTAGCTAGAAACATTATTAAATTTTGTATACATCCAATTCGCCCACTTTTAGGTTCAATTAAGTACTAACATTATGCATGTTAAATTATATACATTTATATATATACATATGATATTTAACATGCATTTTATATTCCTTATTTAAAATATTAAGTATAAGTTGAGAGCGTGGTTATTACCTTCCATTATTTAAGTATAAACCAAAGTTCTATTTATTGTAAGGCTTATTGAGTGATTCAAGACCCCCTTTAACCTGAATCTATTTTATCTTAAATAATGGGTCCTACTTAACTAAATTTATATTATTTGGATGAGTGATTCATGATCGTATAAATTTATAGGCAAGGTTAGGAATAACATATAAGACACATTTTGATAAAAGCTATCCCCTAATAGATCTAGAAGTTATATAAGATGTGATTGACAAGGATGTTATGTACCTAATTTAAATTTAGTTAGTTTATTGAGTGACTCAAGAACAACTAAACATAAATGAGATCCTAAAACACTAGAGATTGTGGGGTTATTATTTTAAATAAAATAGTAGAAGTAACCAAATATATGGTTAAAGTATTAATCTTATTTGGTTGTCATAACATATAACCAATTACTTGCTTTTTTATATTTATATCTTCTTTCGAGTAGAAATTACCTTTGTTTAGTATAGTTGATACAAAGATTTAGTGAACCTAATTTCTTAAACATAAGATTAGTTTTGAGAAAAGTTCATAAAGTTAGAAAGAAAAGTTGCAAGTCCATTATGCAACTATTAATCTCTATTGATATTTCAATGTCATATAGATGAAAAAATGTAATAAAATATTGATTTGAATAACATCCCATAAACTTTAATTACATACATATGTAAGATGTATATCAATACTATGACAACACAAAGCAAGAGGTTATATGCAATAAAGCTTAAAGGTATAGTACTTTAATAGAAATTTTTCTCTCAATTTAGCCTACCAAAAGCATAAACATGGACTATAATTAAACATATTGGCTTAGATATGATAATAGTTGTCATTATAATGAAAAATAATTATATGACTTTTAATGCCAATAAATGATATGATTAAGATCGTATGTATTTCTAATTTAAGTTTTTTAGTATTTGATATTGAATTTAGATTCAATATTTTTGTAATGTTCAAGCCATAACAAGAAATAGATTTTGAGTAAAAGTAGTTAATCCAAGTTTATACAAATATTTTATATGTGATGGATCGAAGGAAACTTATGCTTAACATAAAATGGTAAGAATACAAAGTTAGATAATTAAGACTATTTTTTAAGCTATATTAGTTAAATCAATATAACTAGAATCATAAGTGACATAAAAGAGTATAGGTATGCTTTTGATTATGAATCATATAAAACTTGTAAAAATTGTTAAGTTCAAGGATAACAATATTGACTTTTATTTAAAGGATGATAATGGCAGTGAATTGTTAAATCATGTATATAAGATGTATAGGATGTAATAACAATTTTTAAAAAGATAATACTTTTATTTCATTATATTTACTAATGAATTTATATGATAGATCCATAAGAATTGAATGAAATAAATTCATAAGTATTAAATGAAATAATAATTTAAAATTTTGAAACATTCAAATTATTTAAAAATAAGTAGAAATTAAGTATTATGAATGCTTAAAAACTTAGATAAAATCAATATGGTAAGATATAAATTGTTGGCTATCTATAAGGAATAGGATTCTTTAATGATTACCTTAACAACTAAATTCTATAATAGTATGGATCTATGTAAGGAGAAAACGCTATATGAGATATTGTATGAATGAATATTTATTTCTTCTATAGTAATTCCTAGTACAATGATTTACCTTTGGTAGTTATAATTAAATAAATTAACAAGATTTCATATAAGATATGGAAGGCTAAGAATTTAAAGAGTCAAAGTTAATAATTTTGGGATTTGATATTAAGTTAAAACATGTATTATAAAATACGTTTCGAACTAAATCAGATGATAAAATATTATAAGATATCCAAAAGGTTGGATATAATCTTATATACCCTGATGAACAAAATGTTTGTTTTAATGTATACTTATAAGGGAATGGCTCTCAATATAATTAGTAGTAAGATGAAATTTGAAAGGTTCAGATCTTACGAAAAGACATCTAATGGGAATTAGTGCTTTTATTGATGCATTTTATGTATAGTTGAAAGCCTATAAGATATTGAAAGATTCATTTTCATGTTGAGTTCAAAAATTTTGTTTTAAAGATGTTTGTAAATTTATCATGTCTACAAGAAAGTAGAAGTACAGTTGTCCTCTTTAGTAAAAGTGTGTAGAAATATACTAATCATAGATTTAAAAAAGTCATATTTAAATTATTAAATATATGATAATGTAAGAATTCTTATTGGATATGAAAAAGGTATAACTTAATTATAGGTAAATATACGATGTGAAAGTTGTTTGCCTATTCTAGTCCAAGTACGTGGATAATGTACTAAAGGTGTTTCGTAATCGAGATATCCAATACTTATAAAGTATTGAAATAGACATTATTTTATGTATAAGTTTATATTTAAGTTAAAAGTTACATGGATATTAAGTTTAGAAGTAAATCCTTATTAAAATATATTTTACATAGAACAATATTATTTTGAGAGTGGAAGGGTCAGAATGTTGCATTAATTGCTAATTAAGCTATAATACATTTTTCATTTAGTTAAAATGAATAGTTTGGTTCAAGGAGTTCTTTAATGAACCTGGTATAGTTTATTGCATTATTTAGAAATTAATATATTGTAGATCATTAAAACCATTATAGGCATGTAAAAGGAGCTAAGATCTCATCAAAAATCAAATAAAATTATGATGGAATCATAATTATGAGATTCATATTACATTAATTTATTATCTCTAAATTATTTCTAGTCATTATTCCATTAAGATTGGATATTAATAAAGTATAAAAGGACTAGCATACTTTATATTTCTTATGAAGGAAGTAGTTACTCTCATATACTAAAATACGAAGATAACTCAAATAATGTGTCTTAATAGAGAACAAGTTCATTACACTAACCCTATATGAGAATTTTATTTAGAACATTACTTGTCTGTCTATAGAAATCTTCAATATGATGATTGCATGAGCAATCCTTTAACCTTAGATCTCCAAAGTATCTCAAATAGGGGTTTTTACGTTTTGATACTACTTATAACCTATTATATTTAAGAGTAGCTCAATTAGTAGCCATTGGATATAGTATAAACTATATAGAGGTAATTGAGTGATCAATATAGGATTTATCACCCTAAAATGATTAAGGATACTGTCTATTATTCTCAATTAGTATTGATTTGAAAAAATCTTGGCCAAGGTAGAATGACGCTTTAAAATAGTTTTAAAATGTCATTAATTAAATCAAATACTAAGAGTGGAGAACTATTATGATTGTACCTAAATAAAGTAAACATTAATTCTATGCTCTATATCTAGTCATAATATTGTATGTTAAAAGGAATGAATTATATGAAAAAAAAATTATGCATAGAAAGATTACTCAAAACCACTTTGACATTTCTAGATATTCAGGTAGTCATAATACCTTGCTCAATGCCAATATTAATCTAAGGATATAAATTGTTTAAATAGAGAATTAAATATGAATAAAAGGAGTTTAATCTATTTAATCATAAATATGATTTATATCCCTTTTTAATACTTTTGGAAACCTGATGTGTCATACATAAAGAGTGGGTTGAAGAGAGAAAATGTGCTTTAATCAAGTTAATCTTGATTGTAAAGTTTGAGAAACTTTAGAATCAAATATGAGATATTAATAAATATCAATATGAGATATTTGGTTCTAATTGGTATGAAATTAAAATTAGTTGTAATTCTAATTAATTTCTATTTAAAATTAAAATTTTATTTCAATTAAGTTGCTAAAAGGTCTAAACCATATTACAATAAACTTAGGCTCTGTTTGGTTGAGGGGTTAAAGATGAAATAGAATGGAACGTAACACACTTTCATCGTTTGGACGGAAGTTTTATAAGGAATAGAATAGAATGAGATGGAAGCGGAGGGTTTCATGTTACGTAATCCTCGGCTTCCATCCCATCCTAAACAGTGAAAATAAGAAACCTCTAATTTGGGAGGTTTAGGATGGAACGTAAACTAATAAATATAAACTACCTAATATAACCTCGGTAATTTTTCGTAATACCACCTGTGACCAAGTCATAATATTATATTAAATAGAATTAATATATTAAATAGAATAGAATAATATTTAACATAATAAAT
>JANQBM010000220.1:14398629-14419224 GCA_025594535.1 Erythroxylum domingense | reverse complement strand
CACCTTCGCGGGGCACGGATCCGGATATCACTGTCGATATCGGGTTCGGGTCCGGCGTGAGTTGGGGTGTTACACTAGTAGAAACTTTCTAGCCATTCATTACATTTCTTACGATCGTAGAGGCATTCCTCCGATCGTGGGTTATGTATTCTAAAAATTCTAACCAACTTCATCAATTTTTCTAAATTTTTAACTCTTACATGTTACATCTAACACATCTTATATATGGTTCATCATTTCTACTTCATTTTCTCTTCATTCTCACTTTAAATCCAACTAAAAAACATCCATACAAAAATCAGCAATCATTGTTTATCAATCATACAAAAATAGGACATAAACACTTCTCTTCGTTCATCAACTTTCATCTCTCATTCAAACACCATTTTCATAACCAATCGTCCATAAGACAACTCATAACCTATCATTTATCATTTATACAAAAATAGAACATCAATATATATACATTTCTTCATCCACATTTTGACATATATTCATCTTCATTAACCCTTAAAGTCTATCTCTAACTATCATCAAAATGTTTCTCTTGAAACAAACCATAAAGATCATTAATATACTTACTTGTTTTGGCTCTAAGCTTCTTCAAATCATCACCTAACCCTAGCTTTCATGCACATACGATCATCAACTCTTCAAAGAGGAAACGTTAGGTTTTTGGTTAAAAAATGATGATAATTGAATTTTATTGAAGTAGAAAGGTGTTGGATGATAGCAAAGTTCAAGATTATGAAGGTTGGTGAGAGTTTCATAGATAGAGAGAAAAATGAAGAAGAAGAGAGTGTTTAGAAAAAATGAAAGACAACAAAGATGTCTTTTAAATGGGCATATAACGTGGGTTTAAAAACTTGGTGGGTAGACACTTGTCTTGACACCTTACAATTAAATAATTTATGCTAATGTTTTCTTCTTATAATGCTAAATAACACTTAATTGCTTACTCCATTTGTCTCCCAATTTCTATACCAATTGTCACCTAATTTTCTATATCTCTTGTCAATAAATCCTAATGCCACTTGTCAATTATTTCTATTGCCATCTATCAATTATTTCTACTACCATTTTACAATTTATTTTTCCACTTAACATTTTTCCTAGTCCAAAAATACACATAAATTCCTAAATCTCTCAATTATAACAATTAATTCTAAATCACCGATTATGATTCTTTAACTAATTTTCAAGACATAAAATTCATAATTCACAACATAATCATATTAAATCATTCATACCCTAGAAAATGACAAATGAGTGCATATACATTATTTGCAATGTGTACAATCAATATTCACATGTGTGTATGCTAATGTTATGCATGTCAAAGCAGTGCACCTCACTATTTTCTCAATGTTATTTCTCAAATGCTATGATCTAGGATCCTGTGTTCTAAGCCTTAGTATAGAAACAAGATATTGCACCCTATTTTCCATATCTGCCTTGTGTCTCTAATATCCAAGCTTACTCATCTTTCATTTTCTTTCATTTTCCAAATAACATTCTTCATTCTTCATATCTAAAAGGGTTATTGAATTTGTTGTTTGAAAATAAGCAAGTATTAGGCTTTTGGTTGTTTTTTCTTAGTAGAGGATGCATTTGAACTAAATTAAGCTTTGTAAGAAGATAAAGATGAAATTATTATTGGAAATTGGTTTAGCGACTTAAAAATTTTGCCAGTTAATGGGAGAATAACAATTCATTATAAAGAATAAAAGGAATAATAAGCATAGTATTGGTTGGACATGCTTTGAGTTATCTGAAACTTGATTAGACTTGAATTTGAGCTATATTAACTTGACTTGATCAAACTTCAGGTCAAGTTTATATTTCCTCTATAGAATTGGTATTGGGAAACTAATCATGATCTAATTATATGTGTAGCAGAATAATAAATTTGTCTATAATTTTTCAATCAGATCTCTTTAATTAAGTAGCTTAAAAATATTAATTACAATTAAAAGGGTTAAAACATACTGGTTCATATTCCTGTATAAATTTTTCATCTCAAACTATCAACTACAAGCTATCTACACTTTTAGCATCTAACAGTGCCTAAAAGGCATAAAAAAAAACTCAACACGTGATAGAAAAACAATAATACTAGCTTCCTATGCCTTTTTTCCTATTTATATAAAAAGACACTACCATTTTTTCTTATTAAAATTAAATTTCTTAGTTATAATTAAAGTCTAACTCTAATTGTAATTACAAGTTAATTTTAATAAAATCAAATATCTCATATTTGATTCTTGAAGTTTCCCAAACTTTATCATTAAATATAAATTAATTTAAATTGAATTTTTTTCTTTTTAACTAGCTTTTTATATGTGATTCATTAAGTTCCTAATATCTTTGAAATGATTATAATTATAATTAGATATATTAAAAAATTTTAAATTTATCTCCCTTTTAATTTATCTTTAATTTTCTAATTAAACAAATTATAATCATATATTAATATTGACATCTAGCAATATGTTAGGACCATCTAAATATTAGGAACGTCAAAGTAGTTTGACTCAACCTGTTTATATATGGTTATGATGTATAATTTAATATTTTTATCATTTAATATTCCAATTGAACATAGAATATGGATTTAGTATCTACTTTATTAAATCCAGCCATGTTTATTTTTGCTAATTAGTAGTTAATTTACAATTGATATTTGAAAATACCTTTTCAGACCTCAATTCACTCTTGATAGAAAATACCTTAAGTCACTACTATTTAAGAATAATATAATATTCTCTCTAATTGCTGTAGAGTAACAAATGCTTTTTTGACTTACTCAACTATCTTTATATGCTTTATACTATATTCAAGTACTATTGATTAGATACTCTAAATATAATAAGTAACATCAAAACATGGATATTTCTATATAAAATACTTTGGTAATCGCAACTCTAAGGATCAATTATACAGCCATTATAATGAGGAAATCTATATATACATAAGTAATATTCTATTTGAGATCCTCTTAATAGGGTCAGTTTAATGAATAAGTACTCACATGTTTGTTTTATGGATCTTCATACTTTAATTTATGAGATCAATTACTTTCTTTATAAAAATAAAACAAAACGTGTGCTAGTGTTATCGTTTCATCAATATCTCAACTTATTGAAATTAAAATGAAGAACAATTTAGGAATAATATATTAAATCTCATAATTATGATCCCATCACAATTTCAATTGTATAATAATTGTTGTAGGAGATTTTACTTTTAGTACTAAATATTCAATATGATTAACAAAATATATATAATAAATAATACCTTTAATTAATTATGTTATAAAATCTACAACCAATAGATTGACTATAGGACTTATATCAACACTTATGTCTAATGATTTTTAAACTGGACTGGACCAATTAGTTGACCCAGACTAAGTATGAATTAGCCAGTTTTCTGGTTTTGATTTAATTTTATAATTGTTAGAAATTAAAATTGACCCGTTTTTATTGAACCTGTTAATACTTCAAAATCATACGTATATTCTTCTTTTGTCTTCTTCAACTTTTCAGTCTCCATATCGAATTAAATTTCATCTCCCATTTCATATAGGCTTTTCACAACAAATCTTAGTCTCCATCTCTAGAAAAAATTCAACTTCTTTACTAACACTTAAGTTTTATTCAATGTTTTCTATTTGTTTCCCATTTCAATTGGTTTTCTTTAACGTATTCTATTCTGTTTCAACCATTCTTTTTTTATGTTTTGGTCTGTTTATTATTTGATTCCTTGTACTAGATCACAAATAAACCTTTGTTTATTATTGTTTCTTTTACTGGTTGTGGTGATTGATGACAAATTACAAACTAACAAAGAGAACAAGGAACATTTAGTGGTAATTTTTAAAATTTAATCTCCTTTCTTTGGTTCATTAGTATAACATATGTGACTTATTTTTATTATGGTATATGAATCTACTTCAAAGACGTTCAATTTATTAGGTTTTCATTTTTTTGTTTAAGAAATAGTGGGATTGATGGAGAAGAATTGGGTGATGTAGGATTGGTTGTTTCCCTCTTTTGGGATTGTATTATGTTTAGTTTACAAAATTATGGGAGCTAAGGTTTAAGTTGGGTCCTTTCAATTTATCCTTATTCATCCTAAAAGAGAAAAGGGAAAGAACGACATCTTATGGTTTTAGCTTCACTCTGTCTCTATTAATTCATGTCTCACACTTTTAGTGTACCAAAATTAAAGAGACTTTGTTGTATGTGGATTATAATGGTATATTAGATGTTGTGACATCTTTAGATGAACTTGACAAATTTTAGCTTTAAGTTGAAAATATTTATTGTGTTGTCTGAATCATAGAGGTTCAAAGTATGGCTAACTACTCTATTTTCTTCAAAGAGTTTATGACTTTATGTTGATTAGTGTTTACTACATAGGATTGTTGTTCTTATAATTTTGTACTCCACAACTTCGTTGTATTATTGAAATTTCATATATAAATAACAAAACAACATAGATTTTACATATTTCAATTCCATTATTCTAATATCGAACTTTTTAATGGCCTTTATGGTTTTAATTGTTCTTTTATTATATAACGCCTCTTATCTTTTGATTTGTGGTATAGATGTTCTGGCTTGAACCTACTTTAGATAATTCAATCTCCAAATTCATTGGTTTAAGATTAAGCTCCTCTTAGAAAAAATTTGTTGGGTTAGGGTAATTATCTGTGCACTAAAAGTAAAAGGTCTTTTGTGTAAAAAGGTTTAAAAAATCATCACTTAAAAGGCTCATCAATATGCCATCACTTATAGGTTAATTCTTGTAATAAAATCTCTAATGACTCATTCAAATAAAACGTGGCTAGGATCATTTGTACCTAAAAAAAGCAACCTGTAATCCTTTTCTTTGCTCAAAAGTTCTTTTTCTTGAATTTACAATCCAAAACATAAAAATGAGAAATTAAAAAAGAGAATATGAGACTTTATAAAGGACTTTAAAATTTTCAAAAACCGTAACCCATACACCATCACATCCTGAACCATGTTATCACAACAAGAAATTGGATTTTTAATAAAAGAAAGAATTGTCACTAAAAGCAGTAATATTAGTCACTACTATTAATAGTGTCCAATTTTTAAATTCGTCACCTCCCATCACAAATACTTCTGTCACTAATAAAATAGTGACTAATTTAGAAAATGGTCACAATTATACAATACTTTTGTGAAAAAAGTACTGACAGTAAAAATTATGAATTGTGTGACAAAACTATATAGTCACAATAACTTTACATATTTATGACAAATTTGTTGACACAAATAATATAAATTAGTGACGAATAAAGTCGTAACAGTAATTCATTTTGTTGTGACAATATCATCGCCACTAAACAATTGAAAATAGTGAAAAAATATTTGTCACTCGTGTTTTTTTAATCAATGTCCATTACTTTTTGGTCACTAATATTTAAAGAAAAAGTGTCGACATCATTTTATCATAACAATGAAAATTTATTCTTACAAAAAATAGTCACTAATGTGTTTATTATTATTATAAGCAAAACTATCAATTCAATAATGGAATTGCATTATTGGTAAAAGAAATTTATATAAATGACCATATTGTCTAACAGATTTCGTCATAAGTATGAAAGTTATATGTTACAATAATATTGTCACTAAATAAAGATTATTTTACCATAAATTTATCACTAATGTGTTCGTCTTTGTCACATCCTTTGAGCAATGTTCCTTTACATCTTATCCAGTTGTAGGCATTTTGTAAGGATACCAAGAACAAAGTGACTACATATCTAGAAATGTAAGGTAGGACGAATGAAACAAATAATTTGACTTGTGGAAATTGATAATTTATAGCTCTTGCAAGATTAAGTCCATCAACCTAATAACCCTCAATTAGAGTGCCTATTACATTGCATATTTTTTAGAACATAATTGATCTGTTACTAACCAACTGTAGAACCATATATAAATGATTGAAGTAGAAGGTCAGGATACCAAAAGGAGGAGAGGACAAAGAAAGAGGTAGAGTGTATAATTACACCAAAGAAAAAAGACCAACGAAAATGACAATCAGTGTTAAGGAGACAGACACGCCATTCTTAAAACAGTCTAAAACTAAACTAAAAAGATTCTGCTAATCTAGGTAGGTATTGATAGTGGATTTGTGAACACTTTAATCGATATCCATAAAGACAATAGAACAATAGGTGACAACCAAACAGTCTGTAGATACTTGAGGTAGTGGCTTTTTTAGTATTAAACTGTAACACCTTAATAACCCCTAGGAGGATATACGGATGCCACACAAAACAAACCTAAAACAAACCAAGACATTTCAACAATCCCCAAAAAATAAAGCAAAGATACATCACATTTCATATGTCATTGAGTTATAAATAGGAGAGAAGATACACATTATATTTATCAAATTCATGCCTTAAAATCAAACCGATTCCATGTTAAGGTTATTATAGGCCATTTACACAAACTACGAAAAATGTCTCATAATATTGAATACAACTCAAAGCTTAAACACAAAAGCTCCCAAAACATAATACCACCTTCTTTGGCCACTACGATTATCCCAGCCTTAACCCTTTTTATCAAGATCTACACGGAGGAAAAACCATCGTGCTAAGCATATATCTTAGTGGAAAATTAAATAAAACAAGATACAAGATGACAACTGCTTCCTACAATCATCTAACATTTACATGGAAATGATCATGACACCGCACATATCAATCTTTGATTATTCAAATCAGAGAGTAAGCCAACTATCAATTGCAACAAAATAGAACAAATATCAAAATACATATAGAATTGCCTGCTAATCTTTTTAGAAGTTGGTAATGAGAACAAAACAGAATATATCTATGTTTGGTATCTACAGAAACAGAAGAGACTTAAGTCTCTAAAATGGAAAACACCGCAGTGTTTAAGATTAGAAGCAGTTGTACACCCTTCTAGACATGCCTATTTACTTATAACTAGAACTTGATAGGTCAAAGCAAATCATATCACATTTTAGAGCTACATGCAAAAGAAATAATGCATAAAATATGAAGTTATTCATTATGCTCAAATTGAAAGTGTTCATTCACGCCTGATCAAACTTAATATGCCTTATGAATATAAGCTTTTGCAATAATGCATCAATGAAAGCATTTAAGTAATTACACATTATAAGCATGAGTCTCATGTTAACCTGATAACTAGATTTGTCATGTTAACCTGATAACTAGATTTGCTAAATTACAATGATATCCAAAAGAGCTTTGGAGGAGATTTAGTAGCACTTGGGTAAGGAAAATTTCTTGTTTGGGCTAAAAATGGGGGGATGTATAACTGTACCTAATTTCCAGCTTTTCTTAAGACAAATTTTTGGGTTAGTTTTGTATAGCCATTATGACCTAGGAACTAAGGTCTTCAGGCAATATTTTCTTCTAAATAAATGTTCCTATATGTATTAAGTTTCTAATGACATAAAGTTAATGAAATTTGGTTCATTATTATAATAGTTATACCTAAAAATACTACATACTCTTCTCAAATAGGGATAACAACTAGAACTCAACTTTAAGACAAATTTGAAAACCTTTAGAGACCAAATTCAAATTCTATTACTTCATGAAAGTTGTAGAAATATGTATGTAATTTAATATCTAATTAAAATTATTCCATTTCGATATCCACAGTTCATCATATGGCTAAAATACCAATGTCTATTCAGTGGAACCAATCCAATTAACTCACTTTAGTCTTATTATGCAAAAGTAATGCCAAAAACACATGCAAATGAACTAAAAACATCCCATTTTCATCTAGGATATTTCTATTAACAAAATCCCTCATATTACACTCAAAAAACCCAGTAACATATCAAATTTTCCATACCTTTGAAAGGAGTGTTTCAAAACCCTTATTCTTTACTCTAATTACTTGCCTTCTTTAGTCTTATTCTCTTCTACACACAACATACCCATTCACTACTCATTTCCAACAATCACAAATGCATGAAAGGAGAAAGGAGCTAAATTTCACACCAAAAAATGCCATTAACATACCTTAACTTTAAACGCACAAAGGGATTTGACAAGATGCTGGATGGAGAGAGAGTTCAATCTTCTGCAACTTTTGTGTTTGTCTACCTTCCCCTTATTCATCTACATGTTTTTAGACAAAGATATAAATGGGTAACATGATATTTTCCACATGGCTAAGTTTTATTGTGTGGGTCATATGACAAATTGTTCCATCCTATTGGTTATTACTTTTCTCCTTACATTAACAAAAATGACTACATCTTTGTCTTATTCTATGAAATTGCATTCCATCTAAATACATTTAGCAACTTAGTCCATGATTAGTGTATCTTTATGCATTTATAACACAATTAACACAAATTAAAGAAATTTCCCTACAATTTGATTAATACCAATTATGTCTCAAACTAAACACTTACTTTCCTAAACGTTAACACCCATTACATAACCTTTAATGGATAAGAAACATTTCTACTAGGTTATAGTTTAGGGCCTCACATTTCTCTCCTCCTTAAAAGAATTTTGTTCTCAAAATTCATACCTGATGAGAATAGCTTGGGATGCTAAGCTCTTATAGTTGATTCCGGTCCTACATTGCTTCCTTAAGTCCATGGTGTTGCCAGAGTACTTTCACCAAAGGTATTTTTTTATTTCTAAGTTGTCAAACTTCTCTGGCCAAGATAGACATAGTTCCTTCCTCATAAAAGTTGTACTTGAATTTCTTGCATAGGAACATTATGTGTATCATCAAACTGATATCTTCTCAACATAGAAACATGAAACACATTGTGCAACTTGGGCAATTCTTCAGGAAGAGCTAACTGATAAGCTACTAATCTGATTTTCTTAAAAATCTCACAAGGACCAATGTATCGTGGGCTATTTACCTTTCTTCCTAAGTTGAAGCAAATTTTTCCATGGTGACACTTTCAAAAATACCTTATACTCAACATCTTTCCTTTTTAAATCAACATAAGATTTATGCCTATTACTGACAGTTTTCAATCTTTATTAGATAATTTGAACTTTCTCTTTAGTATCTTTTACAATATCAGGCACTGTCATCTTGTTTTTACTTAATTCGGTCTAAAAAATTAGAGTCTTGCACTTCCTACCATATAGGGCTTTATAAGACACCATGCCAATACTAGTATGATAATTGTTGTTATAAGCAAACTCCATCAGATAAAGATACTTATCCCAAATTCCTGAGAATTCTAACACATAACCTTGAAGCATATCTTCCAATAGTTGAATAACTAATTTAGATTGTCCATCTATCTAGAGGTGGAAAGCAGTACTAAACTTGATTCGAGTACCCAGAGCCTTTTGCAGACTTTTCCAGAATCTCGAAGTAAATTGAGGATCAAAATTAGAAATAATAGACAATGGTGCCTAATGCAATCTCACTATCTCATTCACGTATATATCTGCAAGCTTATCCAATGAATAGTGAGGAAAAATAGGCACAAAATGAGCAAACTTGGTGAATTTATCCACAATCACCCATACAGCATTATGCTTCCTTTGAGTGAGAGGAAGCCTAGTGACAAAATCCATGGTAATGTTATCCCATTTCCATTGAGGATTTGAAATAGATGTAATAAACCTGAATGAAACCTGGTGCTTAGTTTTAACCTACTAACATGTCAAACATTTGGATACATAATAAACAAAATCATGTTTAATACCAAGCCACTAATAATGGTACTTTAGATCCTGATACATTTTATTTCCACCAGGGTACATTGTTAAAATAGTATTATGGGCCTTAAATAATAGCTTTTTGTTTAATTCATCATTAGTTGGTAAACATAATCGATCTTTATAATACAAATCACCATCGCCTTTCACAGAAAAGTTAGGTTGCTTGCCTTCTTAAGTTGTCATGATAAGTTGTTGCAACTTATCATCAACTTTTTGACTATCACAGATCTCTTGTCTCAAGGTAGGCCTAGCTTTTAATTGAGCTATTGAAGCCTCACCAGAGGCAATTCCCCAATCACCCTGCTATACTGACAATGCCAAAATGGTCTTCTAACTTAAAACATTAGCCACGAAATTAACCTTACTAGGATGATAGTCCACAATATAATCATAATCTTTAAACAGTTCCAATCAAAGCCGTTGTCTCATATTAAGTTCTTTCCAGGTAAGCAGGTATTTCAGACTTTTATGATCAGTGACAATCCTGCACTTTTCACCATATAAGTAGTGACACCAAATTTTCAAAGCAAATACTACTACTACAAACTCAAGATCATGCGTAGGGTAGTTCTGTTTATATGGCTTTAGTTGCCTAGAGACATATACAGCCACCTTACCATCCTACATCAAAACATAACCTAAACCGTTTCTAGATGCATCACTAAACATAACATATTGCTTACCAAAAGTAGGTTGAGCCAATATAGGAGTTTCAGTAAGCATTCTTTTTAGTTGATCAAAACTAATTTGACATCTAGCAGACCATTCATATTTCAATCTTTTTTGTAGCAGTTTAGTTAAAGTAGATGCTATCACTGAAAACCCCTTCAAAAACTGATGATAGTAACTAGCCAAACTCAAGAAACTTCTTATTTCTGTCACATTCTATGGCAGCTTCTAGTTAATAATTGCTTCAATTTTACTATGATCAACTTTAATTCCTTAAAAGGAGACATCATATCCCAGAAAAGAAACTTACTGAATCCAAAAATCACACTTGCTTAGCTTAGCATACAACTGTTTTTCCCACAGGGTTTGTAACATAATCTGTAGATGCTAAGCATGATCGTGCTCATTCTTGGAATAGACTAGGATATATTCTATGAATACTATAACAAACTAGTCTAAATAGGGTCTAAATACTCTATTCATCAAATTTATAAATGCTGCTAGCACATTAGTTAGCCCAAATGACATTACCAGGAATTCATAGTGTCTATAACAGGTCCTGAATGCAGTCTTCAGAACATCCACATCCTTTACTTGAAACTAATAATACCCTGATTGCATATCTATCTTTGAAAATACCCCTGCATTTTTAATTGATCAAATAGATCTTCTATCCTTGACAACGTTTACTTATTCTTCATTATGATACTAGGTCAAATAAACCCCTTATTTAGTAGCTCATGCAACTGACATTTCAATTCCTTTAATTTAGTAGGAGCCAACCTGTATGGTGCTCTAGACATAGGAGTAGTTTCAAGCATAATATCAATAGATAGCTCCACTCCCGTTTTAGGAGGAAGCCCAAGTAGTTCTTTAGGAAAAACATCAGAAAATTCATTCACCATTGGAATGTCTTACAATTTAACACTCTCCTTCTTATAATCAAGTACAAAAGCCAAATAATCTTCACACCCCTTCTTAAGGAACCTTTGGGCTTACATAGTAGATATCACATTAACCAGAGGACTAGTGCGGGTTCCATACAATATTATTTCAGGTTGATCGAGTTTCTTTAGCACAATAATCTTAGCTCTACAATCAACCACTGCCTGATGCTTAGATAACCAATCCATATCCAAAATCAACATAATTTATAAAAAGACAATTCAATTAAATCTACTACAGACTCACTACGTTGGATTAAAATAGGACAGTTTCTATAAACTTGGTTAACCAACACACTACTACCCAGAGGATTGGTTACATAGATATCATATTCTAACTAATCTACACATATTTTTTTATCCGGAATTTCTCTAACATAGATATAATAATACGTAAATCCAGGATCAATCAAAGCATACGTTTTAAAATTAAAAAGAGAAATAGTACCAGCAATGACCTTAGGTGCATCCTGGTCCTCGCGAGCTTTCAAAGCATAGGCCTGAGCTATAACAGAAGGCATAGTAAGTCGGGCAACATTTTTTTAAAGAGTAATTATATTAGGCCTAAATTGGCTAGATCCTCCACGCCCCCTAATATGTCCTCTAATCCTTATAGATGTATGAGAAACCTCTCTACTAGTTTGTGTTGCTTGAGACTGTTTCATAGGAAAATTTGCTACCAAATAATCAGTGCTGCCATATTGAAAACATGCACTCGTAGTCCTCTTATAAGTACCCCAATGTTATTTAGAACAATGAGGACATTTTGATGCACCAAAATCTTAGTCCACAGGGGAACCCCTACCAGAATCAGTCGATGAGGGAAAGTCTTATCGCTTTCCTCTAGTTATAGATCTGTGGGTGAATTCTTGTGCAGTGGAAGTACCTTCATGACTTTTCTTACCCAAGGATTGACCTCCTCTAGCAAAACCTCTTCGCTAAGCTTTTTCTCTCTTAACCATCTCTTACCTCTCTATTTTAATGGAAGCTTGCACCAACTGATGATAACTCACTTATTACAAGAGAGTGAATGCCACAAGATGCTCTTTAATTGAGTTGTTTAAATCGTCCTCAAATTGATGACATCGAAAGTCCTCAGTAAGTACAGGTTTAGGTGTATATTTGCTAAGTCGATTGAATTCTCTATCGTACTTAGCAACAGACAAATTTCTTTGCTTCATATTCAAAAAATGATTCCAACTCTCATTTTTATAGGCTCCCGTAACATATTTCTCTTTAAACTCCTGTGAAACAAAATCCAAGGTTAGAGGCTTACGCAATTGAGGATATCTCAAAATAAATTTCCTCCATTCATAGGTCGCTCCTAGTACAATGCACCATCTGTTCAAGTGGGCAGCTAATTTCATCCAACACCCTTTTCACCTTTTTTAATCAAATCAAATTCATCCAGAGATGTTCCAATGCATTCTTCAGCTCTATACTTTCGCAACTAATCAATTAGAGCCTTGGGCACAGTCATTCAGTGTAGTAAAATCATCATGTCTTGTGACAACTTAAATAAAACTTCCCCCTGAGTTGGAGGTGGAGGAGGATGTGGTGTTTCAACTTTATTTCGATTTACCCCAGAAGGTCCAGATTAGATGGGCGAGATCGCATAGGATTATTACTTTCAGAAACCTCATCAACAGCCGCATGAGATCTTTCCATACTTAAAACCAGAACCAAAATATAGGACAAACCACATTAGACCAAACATAACTCTTATATCCATGTACAAACAATATTTAAGCATTGGTTAAACCAAAATTGCCTAAACCATGCTCTGATACCAAATTGTAACACCTTAATACCCCCTAGGAGGATATACAGATGCCACATAAAACAAACCTAAAACAAACCAAGACATTTCAACAATCCCCAGAAAATAAGGCAAACATACATCACATTTCATATGTCATTGAGATATAAATAGGAGAAATTATACCTATTGTATTTATCAAATCTATACCTTAAAATAAAACCCATTCTATGTTATGGTTATTATAGGCCACTTACACAAACTACAATGTTTCATAGTATTAGATACAATTTAAAGCTTAAGCACAAAATCTCCCAAAACATAATATGTTCTTCTTTGGCCACCGTGGTTGTCCCAACCTTAACCTTTTTTATTAAGACCTACACAGAGGAAAAACCACCATGCTAAGTATATAGCTTAGTGTGAAATTAAATAAAACATGATACAATACGGTGACTACTTCCTACAGTCATCTAACACTTATATGCAAATGAATCATGACATATTACGTAGCAATCTTTGATTATTCAAATCAGAGAGTAAGCTGACTATCAATTGCATCAAAATAGAACAAATATCAAAATACATAGAGAATTGTCTAATAATCTTTTTAGAATTGGGTAATAGGAACAGAACAGAAGATACCTATGATTGGTATTTACATAAACAAAAGAGACTTAAGTCTCTAAAACGAAAGACACGGTAGTGTCTAAGAACAAAAGCAACTACAAACCCTTCTAAGCATGTTTATTTACCCTTAAAGATATAATTCAAATTCTATTACTGCATAAAAGTTGTAGAAATATGTATGTAATTTAATATCCAATTAAAATTATCCCATTTGGATATTTACAGATCAAGTTATGGCTAAAATATCGATTTCTGTTAGTGGAACCACTCCAACTAGATCACTTCACTCTTAGTATGCAAAAATAATGCCAAAGACGTATGAAATAAGCAACATCCCATTTTCATCTAGGATACTTCTCTTAACAAAACCCCTCATGTTAAACTTAAAAAACCAAGCAACATATCAAAATTTCCATACCTTTGAAAGGAGTGTTTCAAAACCCTTATTCTTTACTCCAATTGCTTGCCTTCTTTGGTCTTCTTCTCTTTTACACACTACATATCTATTCGTTACTCATTTCCAGCAATCAAAAATGCATAATAGGACCCTGGCTGAAGTGTAACCCCCCACTCCCATCCAACACATGCCCATACGTCCTTCTGACATTCGAGTGCACGCTCGATGGAAGCAGTGTGCTAGAGCAATCACATTACTTAACATGGCATCATAATTAAAACACTATACTCAATGTCTAAAAGTCAATTCCTCATTTTCATTCATAAAACACAATATACATTGTAGCATTACACTATAAGATCCATATGTATGTACAACATCAAAACTATAAGAGTCTACTGCTCTTTTAAACATTCTACATGAAAGAGGAATTATATAAAAATTCTATCTAAATTCTTCAATCTCAGCTGACCCACTTTTGAGCCATTTCTTCTATCCAAAAGTAGTACTAGGTTTCTTCTAAGTTATCTTAAAAGATAAGTCCCCTTTCTCAGTGAGCTACCCATCATCGATGGCTCACTCATATCTCATAACACAAAATTCATGTAATCACATAATACACATCTCTTCATGAATTCATCATATAGCATCACATTTCACTTCATTCACTTATTTCACATCTCTCATTCAAAACAGTTCAAACAATACATTTCAATCATTTAAATATACATATCAAATGTATACGCAATGCTCATGACACTCACTTTTAATTATTACGTTGTCGTGACCAAGTGCCTTTTTCACTATCCCGTATCTGTTGTAGATACCAGGCTCATTAATAACTGCCCTGTATCTGTTGGGAATACTGGGCTCATTATACATAGTGAGCCAGAGGCTCTTACCACATTCTGAGCTTTAAGCTCTTTTTCATTGGCGACTCTGGTCACAACTACCTTTATCTTGTCATGCATTCATGTAATGAAATGCATCATATGTACTTAATCAATCACTGGTGCTTTATCAATCACTTGTGCTCTATCATTCACATTCACATTTTTCTTCGGAACTAAGCCCGACATTGAGCACACTTACTTCTGTCAAATTCACATATAATGAGCACTTCCAATATGTTTTTCATGCATCAAACGCCTCAGACATTCAATGTACAGAATCAACACATTCATATCACATAATAATTCAATACAGAAATTAAAACAAACAACTAATCAATGTGAGACCATCTAGGTTGCTCATAGTATGCTCCAAATAGTTATTACCTCGATGTCCTGACAATGTTTGGATGTTGTCGCTCTAATTGCTCTTCTATTTCATACAACAAAAACACATTTACACATGACTAATTTGCACAATCACATTAATACTCAATCATACACATATGTATATATGTTATGTATAATGCATGCTTATTAAAAATCCCGAGTATATTTCCTTAATTCATATCTCAAGATCATCCACACTTCATAACTCATATGTGTCTAAATTGAACTTAGGTTAATACCTCAATTATTCAAGATTATTCTAAGTTCATCATTCAATCATTCACTAAGGTTATTCTAGCATTTTAAGATCATATAATATTTAAATTCTCATTCTTCTTTACTTAATACACAAAATTCATCTTCTTTGAATCACATTAGCCTTCATAGGATCACTTTCATTCTCACAACATCTCTAAATTTCCAGCTTTTATCTCATTGATATCCACCATCTATGTTTATTATAACCTTAAGTATCACCCTAAACATATCACTCATTTAATCACTTACTCTATCATCAAACTAAGCTCATTTCAAGCCTAAAAGCATCATAGGAAAGTACTTAATCAATTGTTGTTTCAAACCTCACATAAAAGAAGCATATTTCACCTATAAACATTTCCTATGATCATGGATGACTTCCCACGATTGTGGGTTATGAAAGCAGAAACTTTCAACCCTTTTTAGGCATTCCCACGATCATGGACACATTCCCACGATCGTGGGTTGCTTCCATCTGAAAATCCCAGCATTTTTCTTCCAATTTTCGAGCTTTTTTAACTCCTTCAAGTTACATACAAAACATCTTATGCTTAGTCTATCATTTCTAGCTTAGTTCCTCATCATTTCCTCATTCATTCTTACCTCCATTTCAACTCAACATCATTCACAAACAAATTATATTATATGGTTGATTATAAACACCAAAAACATAACATTCATACATATACACATTCATCATAAATTTCTACCCATGCTTAACTTCATTATCACCTTGATTTCATTTCCAAATTATCAACCTAATTCATCTCACTTCAAGACACCACACTACTCCTTTTATTTAGCTTTAAACTCATTTTAGTTTACCTTAATAACAACTACCCAAAATGCACGTGATTATGCATCAAAAATAAAACATGAGTATATCAGCTTTTCATGAAATTTTTGCATTCTCTTTACACCATTATAATGATCTTTCTATCGCAAACTCATCTTTACAACATCTTATGAATCATTAATCATCATATACATTAAAATAAGACATTTATATGCTCATTTATTGACTCATGTTATAGCATATGATCAACTTCATTTAACTTATCAATCTATCACTAACCATCATCATACATGTTTCATTCAACAAATCATGAAGAATAATATGCTACTTACTTGTTTAGCTTTAAGATCTTCAAATCACACTTAACCCTAGCTTTCAAGCATCACATAATCATTATCATTCAAAGGTGATAGGGTTAGGTCTTTAGTGAAAAATGAAGAAGAAAACAAAATGGGAGTAGTAAAGGAAAAGATGAGAGCAAGGCTCAACGTTGATAGGTGAGAAGAGAGTGTCGTAGATGAAGAAGAATGAAAAAGATGAAGAAGAGAGATTAACAAAGAAATGAGGGCAAATAATAAAGTGAAAGAAAAATTAATGGTCTTTCATTTATGATAAATATTGTGGGTGAAGACATGGTATGGCAAGTGACACTTGTCACTTGCCACATGTCCACTTCCTATGGGTCTTCACTTTTCCCTCTTTAAAACTAGTCAATTTGTCACTAATTTCAAATCCAATTGTCTCCCAATTTTTTATGACATTTATCATTAAATCCTAAAGCCATATGTTAATTATTTCTATCAACATTCATCACTTATTTCTACTACCATTAATCAATTGTCCTGCCACTTGCCATTTTTTCTAGTCCTAAAAATACTCACAATTTAAAAAAATTTTCTAAATCTTCACCAAAATTATAAATCAATAATTATTATCACCAGATCAATTTTCAAGACATAAAATCAACAATTCACATTATAATCACATAAAAAAATCATTTATACCTGGCAAAAGTCAAATGAGTGCATGAACAGTCATGGTAGTATGTGCAAAAATTAATATTCATATGTGTGTGTATACTACATTATGCATAAGCATAAAATGGACTTCCTAACTTCTCAATAATGTCTCTTATATATAGTTATTCTAAGGTTCTAACCCTTACAATGGGGAAATGAGATGTTACGTGAAGAGGAGATAAGAAAGAAGCGAAATTTCACACTAAAATATGCCATTAATATACCTTAACTTCAAAAGCACAAAAGGATTTAACAAGATGGTGGATGGAGAGAGAGAAGCTCAATCTTCTACAGATTTTTGTGTTTGCTAACCCTCCTCTTCTTCATCTGCATGTTTTTAGACAAAGTTGTAGATGGGTGACATGCCATTTGTCAGATGGCTAAGTGTTATGGTGTGGGACATATGAAAAATGATTCCATCCTATTGGTTTCTACTTTTCACCTTTCATTAATAACAAAAATGACTACACCTTTGTCTAATTCTATGAAATTGCATTCTATCTTAATACATTTAGCAATTTAGTCCATGATTAATATATTTTTATGCATGTATATCATAATTAACACAAATTACCAAAATCCCTACAATTTCATTAATACCAATTATATCTCAAACTAAACACTCACTTTCCTAATCGTTAACACCTATTACATATACTTTGATGGATAAGAAACATTCCTACTAGGGTATAGTTTGGGGCCTCACATAAACTACTAATTAACTCCAATTGGATTCCTGGCAAACTTCAACCCTTCAACAAAATATGATTAGACATTATAAGAAAAATGGAGTTTAACGACGGACATTTATGACGGAAAACCTACACATTCCATTAGTAAGCCAAGTTAGCAACCGAATTTTCTGTTGGATCAAGGCATCGGAGAAATAGCCATAGCTAATAATTTGCAACAAATCACATATTTATGTCACTAATTTACTGACAGTTATTTTTTATTCTCGTCAGTGAATATACCGACGGTTATTTTGTTATGTCAGTAAATTTAGCGACAGAAAATTTGTTTCGATTAGTAAATTTACCAATGCACAAGTCTCGTCCATCGGTAAATTTACTAATAGATTTGGTTACTCCATTGATAAGTCAACGACTAACATTACCAATGGAACTTAGTTATCCTTCAATAAATTGAATGGATTTTACTGACGAACTTTGTTTTTCCATTGGTAAATTTACTAAAACGGTTTTTTCTAATTTCCCGCAATTAATTTTATTTGATAATCTTATGGTTGATGCATGATTTATACAGTTATTTACTGATAATATTTTAATTTTTTCTACATTTAATTTATTAAAACAGAAAGTTCATTGATGATATAAAATAAAATTAACTTAATTGATAATAAAAATTTTATTTTGTACATAATAAGTATTTAATCCATATGAAATGACTACACATACGCTACTCATTTGGTGAACATGGATGCTCTAACTACTGCGATGAGGTGTTACCCCTCCCCTTCAACTCATCCGCCTAATTACAGAGTCGAGCTATGTACTCCATCGACTGTTGCATTTGAATTGCCAATGTTTGTACTTTGCTCTGAAGCTTATGGACTTCATTGGATGTGGATCGACTACTAGATGTTGTTATACTGGATGTGTAGTATTGTAAATAACTTGTGTTCGTAAATGAATCTAAGTCTAAGATCCTTCCACGATGGTCCCTACCACCCACTGTATGAAGATAGGTTTGACTCTCATCAACATTTTCAGCTGTTGAGACTGTCATTGAATGTTTTCTTGTATTTGGTCCTATTAAAAGCCAATGTTTATGTTAATACGTGATAATAAGAATTAATATTAAAGCATAAATTTCACATACATTTAGTTCTCTACATCTGCAACATCCCACTACCATAGAGTACATACCCAAACTTTCAAGAACATAATCTATGATAATGGTATGTTAGAGCAAAACAATTCCAACTTACACATGGCATCAACTAACATCATTTAAAAGTCAGCAAACTTTAAAAACCATTCATTGTATGAATCCACAAAATTTACACTATTTCCTTTAGACAATTACTTACATAACCTCATACAAGATTTAACAAAACAACAACAACAAAAAAAAACAAAACACAACACTTCTGGAGCCAACTGACAGACCTCTGAACCATAACAAAATCCAAAAAGGGTCCTTTAGTCCTGTCTAAGAAATAGGTCTCCTATCTCATACCTGAAAAACCACATTGTAATTTTTATGAGTTTTGCGAACTCAATGAGTGAACCATCATCGATGATTTCACCAGATTACACACACATGCCACATATTTCACATATATTCATTCAAATCATATATACAACTCGAATATTTGCACAACATGGTATATCATATAATCTCACAATCCATATAGCCAAGTTTAACAAATAGATCGTATCAATTTATCATTCGTTTCAACTTTGCAGATCATTAAAAGAAATTCAATATTATAATGTTATATGCATGAGACTCAACATTCTTTCTTATTGTTGTGACCAAGTGCTTATCACAAACTTATACAAGGCCTATAGGGCTCAGTCAAACAGAATCATGGAGTATAGCTCTATGTGCAAAATTAGAAATCATGGAGCAAAGCTCTACGGGGAAGCGCTTCATAATGGCAACTCAGGTCACAATGCCTTTATATAAGCATGCAATTTATGACATGCAACAATTTCAGAAAATCTCATACATTACAATCTTATATAAATGTTCAGACAAGATTTCACAGTCATCGGACCTAAGCCCGGCATTCAACTTTCATTGAGAATCAAAAATCAAATTCATATCAAATCAAAACACTCCTAATACATGCCCAACTATTAAACTCCTCGAATCTCAGGTCCGGAATCCAGAAACAACTCACAAAGAGTTCAATAATTGGAAGCTTAACAAATGAAATTAAATCAATCATAGGAAAGTCATCTAGGTTGACTCACAGTACGCTCTAAGAAGCTATTGCCTGGATGGTCCAAAAAGTCCAACTGGCGTCTAATGTGCTCCTCTATAACATACATAACACATTCACAAATATCACATTGTTGCACAAATGTACAAGTGTTCTTTTATGC
>JANQBM010000220.1:14376781-14398529 GCA_025594535.1 Erythroxylum domingense | reverse complement strand
GAATGCATGTACAATTATTTTTCATGTGTAAAAATCACTGTAAATGCATGAGCATGAGATGTGTTTTTCCTAATTTCTCCGATTCATCACTCGTGCACCCGTTTCTATAATTCAACCCGTTATCTGAAAACGAGATGTTACGGGATTGACCTCCTCTAGCAAAACCTCTTCACTGAGTTATTTCTATCTTAACCATATTTTGCTTCTCTATTTTGCTTCTCTATTTTAATGGAAGCTTGCACCAGTTGATGATATCTCACTTGTTGCAAGAGAGTGAATGCAAGAGAGTGAATGCTGCAAGATGCTCTTTAATTGAGACATTTAAACCGTTCTCAAATTGATGACACCGAAAATCCTCAGTAAATACAAGTTCAGGTGCATATTTGGTAAGTCGATTGAATTCTCTTTCGTACTCAGCAACACACAAATTTCTTTGCTTCAGATTCAAGAATTGCTTCCACCTCTCCTTTTTATAGACTTCCGTAACATATTTCTCTTTAAAATCCTAGGAAAGAAATCTGAAGCATACAGTTGAGGATATCTTAGAAAAAAATCCATCGTTTATAGGCTGCTCCTTGAAGAAAGGAGATAACATAATGCATCATCTATTCAGGTAGGCAACTAATTTCATCCAACACCCTTTTCACCTTTTCTAAACAAAATTTCATCCAGAGATGTTCTAGTGAATTCTTAAACTCCATACTTTTGCAATTGATCAATCGGTGCCTTAGGTACAATCATTTGATGTAGTAAAATCATCATGTATTGCGATAACCTAAATAAAGCTTCCCCTTTAGCTAGATGTGGAGGAGGGGGTGGTGCTTCAGCTTCATTTCGATTTAGGTCTAGATACAGATGGGCGAGATCGTGCAGGATTATTACTTTCAATAACCTCATCAATAGCCTCATGGGATCTTTCCATACTTAAATCTAGAACTAAAATATAAGATAAATCGTATTAGGCCAAACACAACTTTTATATCTATGTATAAGAAATATTTAAGCACTGGTTAAGCCAAAATCGCCTAAACCATGATTTGATACCAAAATGTAACAACTTAATATCCCTTAGGAGGATATACAGATGCCACACAAAATAAACCTAAAACAACCCAGAAATAAGGCAAACTTACATCACATTTCATATGTCGTTGAGTTATAAAGAGGACACAATATACACAATGTATTTATCAAATCCATTCCGTAAATACAAACCCATCCTATGTTATGGTTATTATAAGCCATTTACCCAAACTACACAAAATGTCTCATAATATTGAACACAACTTAAAGCTTAAGCATAAAATCTCCCAAAACATAATATGTCCTTCTTCGGCCACTGAGGTTGGCCAACCCTTAATCCTTTCGATGAAGACCTACATAGAGGAAAAACCACTTTGTTAAGCATATAACTTATGGAAAAATAAATAAAGCAAGATACAAGATGGATATTGCTTCCTATAGTCGTCTAACATTTTCATGAAAATGAATCATAACATATCACAAAGCAATATTTGATTATTCAAATTAGAGAGTAATTCGATTATAAATTGCATCAGAATAGAACAAATATCAAAACACATACAACATTGCCTGCTAATCTTTTCAGAAGTGGGTAACGGGAACATAATAGAAAATACCTATGATTGGTATTTATAGAAACATAAGAGACTTAAGTCTCTAAAATAGAAAACATGGTAGTGGCTAAGAATAGAAGCAGTTGCAAACTCTTCTAGGCATGCCTATTTACCCACAACTAGGACTTAACAGGTTAAAGCAAATCATATTACATTTCAGAGCCACATGTAAGAGAAATAATGCATAAGATATGAAGTTATTCCCCTATGCTCAAATTGAAGTGTTCATTCATTCCTGATCAAACTTCATATGCCTTATGAATATAAGTCCTTGTAATAATGCATCAATAAAAGCATTTAAATAATTACACATTATAAGCATGAGTCTCATTTACCCTAATAACTTGGTTTGCTAAAATGCAGTGATATCCAAAAGAGTTTTAAAGGAGATTCTGTAGCATTAGGTAAGGAAAAATTCGTGTTTGGGCTAAAAATGGGAGTAGTGGATGGTTGTACCCATTTTCCAACTTTTCTCAGGACAGGTTTTCGAGCCAGTTTTGTATGGACATTGTGACATAGAAAATGAGGTTTTTAGGCAATATATATTCTTCTAAACAAATGTTCCTCTATGTCTTAAATTTCTAATGAAATAAATTTAATGCAATTTAGTTCATTATTTCGAGAGTTATACCCAAAATACTAAAGACAATTCTCAAATAGGGACAACAACCAGAACTCAACTTAAAACCAAATTTCAAAACCCTTAAAGGTAGAACTCAAATTTGATTCCTTCATGGAAATTGTAGAAATATGTATTTATTTTAATCTCCAATTAAAATAATCCTATTTGGATAGCTACAGGTCAAGATATGGCTAAAAAACTGATGCCTGTTCAGTGGAACCACTCCATCTAATGAGGTACACACTACAATTAACTCACTTCAGTCATATTATGAAAAAGTAACGCCAAAGACACATACAAATGAACCATCAACATCCCATTTTCATCTAGGATACTTCTCTTAACAAAACCCCTCATGTTACACTCAGAAAAACTAGCAATATATCAAAGTTTCCATACCTTTGAAAGTAGTGTCCTTTATTCTTTACTCCAATTGCTTGCCTTCTTTGGTCTTCTTCCCTTCTACACACAACATACCTATTCATTACTCTTTTCCAACAATCAAAGATGTATAAAAGAGCCCTAGCTGAACAGGAGATGAGAAAAAAGCTAAATTTCACACCAAAACATGCAATTAACATACCTTAACTTCAAAAGCACAAAGGGATTTAACAAGATGGTGGATGGAGAGAGAGAAGCTCATTCTTCTGCAGGTTTTTGTGTTTGCCGACCCTCTCCTTCTTCATTTGCATGTTTAGAAAAAGGTACAGATGGATGACATGCCATTTTTCACATAGCTAAGTGTTATAGTGTGGGACATATGACAAATGGCTCCATCCTATTAGTTTGTAATTTTCACCTTTCATTAATAACATAAATGACCACATCTTTGTATCATTCTATGATTCTACCATTTAGGTGCTTCAAATGATAGCTTAAAGTTTGCCATTTTGCTGGTATAAAATTCAATCCTCCTTAAAAAACCTCTTCTTTTATTTCAGTTTCCACTAAACCAAAAAAAAAACAAATGATTGGCTCTTAGGTAGTCCTTTAGAACAAATTGTTTATTAGGAAAATTAAGTCCTCTCACGTTCCATATTATGTAATTCATGAGGGAAGTTTTAGTTTGTTTTTCCTCTTGGATCTTTTGTTACTCAAGCTCATTACATGCCATTAATCTAGTTTCTGCTTAGTAACTTCTACCTCACTGCTAGGTTCAATTATCTCTCGATTATTAGCAGGTGAAGTGTTTTCTTCTCCATCAGCTTGGTTTAGTATTTCAATCAAACATTGACTATTTTATGTTTCTTCATTCCCATACAATTTGAACTGTATTGGTGAGTTTGTATAAAAGGTAACTTCTAGCTGTTGATCATCTTGGGGGCTTGATAAGTTTATATTTGATGAAATTTCTAGTTGATCATTTTCGTCCGGATTTGTGCTAATCTTCACAACTATCTCAGTAGATTCATGCAGACCCTAATCTTCATTTTCTGCATCTAGTATATCTCCTTATTGAATACTATCTTGGTTTTGTTTATTATATTTCTGTCGTGAAAGCTAATTGTTAATTAGATTGTATCAGTGTTATCATATCATTGTATAAATTGAAAAAATGACGGTCATATCACTAAATTTATGGACAAGGTCAATGGTGTTGATTAAGGGCTTGTTTAACCTTATTTTTGATTTAAATTTGGTAAAAAACCTTTTTTTTTAGTTTTTAGTTTTGGTTTTGATTTCTTCCAATTTTCAAAATTTATGAAAACTATAAAAAGTGAGTTTTATTTTCTATTTCTATTTTTATTTGATTTATTATCAACCAAATATATAATATTCAATTATTTAATGTGCTAATTATTAATAAGAATTACAAATTATATAATTTAACATTATATTTAATTAATTACATTCATTATTAATTAAAATATTCAATAATTTAATCTTCTTTAATAAGTTATTTAATTTTTTTAATTAAATTAAAATTTTAATTTAATAATTATTAATAAATGTAATTAAATCTAAAATATATTCAAATATATAAATTTTAAAATAAAATTTATTTAATAATTAAAATATGTTTAAAATAAATATTAATTTATAAATAAAATTTTAAAATTTTATTTTAATAAATATAAAATAATTTGTTAATAATAATTTATTATATAGTAGATTAAAATAAGTTTAACTAATTAAAAATATTTTATTTTTAAGTTTTATATATTATGTAGTTATCATTAGTAACAAAAATATAACTAAATTGGAAATAATAATAAAACAAAATTTTATTTTTATTTGAAAGAAAAACTAAAACTAAAAACATAAGAAAAAATTAAAAACTAAAACAAAAAAATTTAAGTTGAGCCAAATTGGATCCCAAATTAACGCATTTGATATTTAAGACAAATTAGTGAGAAAACTGTTGTATAATGTGGCAAATGTGTTAGATCATAATTGGAAGCAACTAAAAATTGGGCGTGCCTAGCAAAAGATGCAGCACGAGCTTTCTGTAATGACATTAGAGAATAGATGAGAGAAAGAAGAAGAATTATAAGATGGGAAAAAAGGAAGAAGGAGATGAGAGAGATTTGAGAATATCTTTTGATAACGAAATATCCTTTTCCATAGGTAGGCGTACAAATATATAGGGAATGCAACATAAAACCTTTTCCATAGGTAGGCTTACAAATATATAGGCGTACAAATCCTTTTCCAAAGTCAGGAATTTTAAGATTTTAGAGCATCATAAACCATGCAACATAAATAAGTTTTTAAACAGCAGTTCAGTCTTTCTATTTGGCCATCTGATTGTGGATGATATGCAGTGCTGATGTGTAGATAAGTGTCGAGACTTGCGAAGAGTTCTTTCCAAAAGAGGCTAGTGAAGAGCTTATACTTATTGGTGATAATGATAGTAGGCAACCCATGGAGTTAGTAGATATTGTCTAGGAAAAATTAGGCAATTTGTTTTGCTGTGTAGGGATGGGATAAAGAAAAGAAATGTCCACACTTAGTGAATTTTTCAATAATGAGTAAGATGGAATCTTTGCCTCCTGACTTAGGCAAGTCATCGATGAAATCCATACTTACTTGATTCCAAGGTTGATTGGGTACTGCAATGGGTTAAGCAATCCTGGGTAGGCTAGTTGCTCTAATTTGCATTTCTGACACACATCGCACTTTGCTATAAAGTCATAAACTTCTTGCTTCATTAAAGGCCAATAGAATATTATTTTCATTCTTTGATATGTCCCTTTTGAGCCTGAACGGTCCTTTAATGCAGAACCATGCATGAAGTCTATCAATCTGTGCTTGAAATCTTCAGCAGTTCCCGGATAAATGCATCCTTTAAAACATATTAACCATTGTTTGAGGGATTAGTCTCCAATAACAAAACACCCATCGAGAGCAGCCTTGGTAAGAATTTCTTGAGCCCATATATCACCTCAATAACTTCTGATCAGATCCTTAATCTAGTTTGGTACAATTTGAGTGAGGGCATAACAAGTGTCAAGGATAGGTTTGCGGGACAGAGCATCTGCAACCTTATTCTCCACACCCCGTCTATACACGATGGAATGATCCAACCCAGGACTTTGGATAAGCCTTTCTTCTGTAGGTGAGGATAGAGTTATTGGAGTAAGAAATGTAGGATGTTTGATCCGTTTTGATTATAAATGAAATCCTTCAAGATAGTCACATCAAGCAAAACAACGAGGTGTTATTTTTCATATATAGAGAGTCCCTGATTCTTAAAGCATAGGTCTTTGCTTAAATAAGTGATAAGTTATTGCCCTTGCATTAAAACTGCACCTTTGCCTGTGTCACTAGCGTCAGTCTCTAGTACAAAGGGTTTAGAAAAATCAGGTAATGCAAGGAAGTGAGAATTACACATGGCCATCTTCAATTTTTTAAAAGTTTCCTGCGCAGAAAGAGTCCAAGAAAAACTTTCCTTCTTCAACAAATTAGTGAGAGGCTTGGTGATGGATCCTTAGTTTTTCACAAAATGCCTATAGTAACCAATTAATCCAAGGAACCCTTTTAACTCCTTGACTGAACTAGGCATTGCCCAATTTTTCATGGCTTTTATTTTTAATGGATCAGTTCGCACCCCTTCTTGACTAATAATATGGCTCAGATACTCTACTTAGTTTTGCTCAAAGGAACATTTGGAAAGCTTGGCAAACAATCTATGATCCCTCAAGGTTTGTAATGTTGATGTAAGATGAACTAAATGTTATGTAAAAGTAGTGCTGTAGACTAAAATGTCATCAAAACACACTAAGGTAAGGCTCAAACACATAATTCATCAAGGATTGAAATGTTGTGGGATTTGTCAAGCCAAATGGCATGACACAAGATTCATAATGCCCCGAGTGAGTACGGAAAACAACCTTGGGGATATCATCTTCCTTTATACGTATTTGATGATATCTAGCCCTGAGATCAATCTTAGAAAAATAAGACGCTCCATAAAGCTCATCTAGGAGATCTTCTATATGTGGTATAGGAAACTTATCCTTGATAGTGAGGGAGTTTAAATAGCGGTAATCAATGCAAAATCATCATGAACCATCTTTCTTTCTGATTGAAAGCACCAACGAGGAAAAAGGGCTATGGCTTGGTTGAATATCCCTTCTTGTAACATTTCTTTAACAAATTTCTCTACCTTCACCTTTTGAAAATAAGGATATTGATATGGCCTCAAGTTTACTGGTTGTGATCCAGGCTTTAAGGGAATGGTGTGATCACAAAATCTATGAGGTGGTAGTCCTATGGGAGTGACAAATAAAGTTTGTAGTTCTGGAAAGTCAGAATTACCATAGTTTGGTGTCGATTCCTATTTTATTAAGAGCAATATTGCAAATAGTTGAGTCACTCCTTCATTCTTGGCATAATACTAAAGCTCTTTGCAAAAAATAATGTTCAATCTAGCTTTATCTTATGCTAAAATGCCCTACAAAACTACTTTCCTACCCTTATATTCAAAGGACAACCACAATTTATTGAAGTCGAACATGATCAAACTTAATTTCTTAAGCCAATCTGCTCTAAGAACCATATCGCAGCCTCCTAGATCCAACACTCCCATATTCGCCTTACATGTGACTCCCTAGTAACGATAACTGAATCTGAATCTTGTTACCATTGGCTACTGCCACGCTCAAGGGTTGTGTAGATCTTAAGGGTAAATGTAGTTTCGTAACAAATTGAAAATCAAGGAAACTATGTGTACTACCCATATCAACCAAAATCAACAATGACTTCTCATTCACCAACCCTTTAATTCGTATTGTATTATACGTTATTGTTCCCTTTAAAGGATGAAGGGAGATAGCAACTTGCTCCTCTTGTATACTCAATTTCGGCTCCATATTTCCTGTCTCTTTGTTTAGCTAATATGTAAGTTCATAGTCATCATCCTTAGCTTCTAGCTCTTCCTTCTGGGTGACTATACAATGAAATTGCTTCTTTACACACTGATGCCCAAGGTAATATTTATCACCACATCGAAAACAAGCTCCCAGTTCATATCTTTGTATCAGTTGGGTGAAAGATTTTGGGTTATTGTTTTCTCCTTTTGGTGGAGGCATAGTTACAAGGGTTTTATTTATGGTTGCTGCACTAGTGTTCATTAGTTGATTCCTAAGTTGACGTCTTAGTAGTGCTTCCGCAGATATCTCTTGGAGTCTAGCCTATTCAAAAGCTTTAGTAACGGAGCGGGGTTTAAACATTTTTACCATTGGTCTCAAGGTATTAGAGAGCCCACTTAGGAAGCTGGAGATAAAATAAGTTTCTATCAAGGTTAGGTTATTTTGCAACATTATTGATCTGGGGTATTTAAATCGTTCCTAATACAACTCCACTGACCCCCATTGTTTCAACTTATTGAACTCCTCGACGACATTTACAAATTCTTGAGAATGGAACCGTCTATTGATAACTTTTATGAATACCCTCCATTGGCCTGAACCCTTCTTGCTTCATCCATCCTTGAAACTAGAGTCTGCATTCCCTTCCTAGTGCATTGATGCTATTTCTACTCTTAACTCTTCAGCAATACAAAAAACTCTAAAATATTTTTCATAATGCCTAATCTAACTTCTAGGGTTCGTTCCATCAAATTAAGGAAAATCCAGTTTTGGGATTAGGTTACGGTTGTTACTACTCGCACTACTATTAGCCATCGTTCCTCCGTGCATTTGACTATTGCTACCTTCTTGAAAGCTTGTCGTTATACCTTTTCCACCACCCTCGTTAACTTCCTTATCTGCCGGCACTAGTAGGATTCCTGAACCTCCCAAATGAGCTGCCTTTCTAACTGACTCAGGTTGTACTCTGTTTTCTGCTTGAGCCTGTTGCATCCTAAGTAATTCCCCCACCTGAGTACTAAAAGTTTGCAATCTTTCCTCCAAACCCTCAATCTTTGTAAGCCTTTGATCTATGTTCTCCTTCAGCTCACTGATAGATCCTTTTAGTTGTTCCTCCATAAAGTTGATCCGATCTTCCCAATTAGCTCAACCTGCCATTATTGAGATGTTCTTCTTACTCGCCGGATTCCAAGGATGGAACTAGCTCTGATACCTAGTTGTAATGACCCTACAGAACAGATGAGCATAGGAAAAAAACAAGAAGGAGATGAGAGAAATTTGAGAATATCTTTTGATAACGATATATCCTTTTCCATAGGTAGGCACATAAATATATAGGAAATGATTACAGTCTGTCACTCCTATTCAGCATAACGGTATAACAAACAATAAATAGGAAATGACTACAGTCTGTCACTCCTATTCAGCATAATGATATAACAAACAATAATATGCTAACAAAGGTAGTCTCTCTAAATGTGGAAAGTAACAAAATAGTCCCTTTGAGCATTACACTTTAAAAAATGTTAGGTCAAAAGGCACCTAATCTGGCCTAAGACAGCTGTTATACAATGTGGCAAATGTGTTAGATCATAATTAGGAGCAACTAAAAACTGGGCATGCCTAGCAAAAGATACAGCACAAGCTTTCACAAAATGTTAGGTCAAAAGGCACCTAATCTGGCCTAAGACGACGTGTACTCCACAACAAATGCAAGTTGCAAAAACTTTGTTTTATAGAAAAGAATTTCAATTGGCGATGCATGATTTCGCATTATCTTTGTTATTGGATTAAGTGGCTGCTAATGCTTTATTAATTATATACATAATTAGGGCCTTTCCTAGTGGTCCAAATTGCATTAAAAACTGTTCCATCTTTTGCCGTAGATTCCTTCTTAATTTGTTTCATAAGGTTTCAACATAAATGTTGGTAAAACAACACCTCAAAATATAACAGTTCAAAGAAGTGAGGAGTCTATTTCGGATTATATTATTCAATAGCATTTGAATATTAATAGCCAACGTGGGATTCAACGTGCACTGCTTCTTTTACCATAGAATGTTGTATTCAAGTAACAAGGCAGTAAGGCAACAATGATATATTAATTAGTGTTCATTAACAATCGCATGTGAAGAGTGTCTTTTCTGTTGCTAAAACTCTTGGATCCTTTTGAGTGTCCAGAAAACATCCTTTCTGAACATTAAGGAGATATTGACCTGAAACTTTGTGCTCAGTGCCTTAACTTTCTCTTATATTAAATAAAAAAGCATCAGAACTCCTCTTATAAGAAAGAAAGAAATCAGAAAATATTCAGAAATGAACAAATGGAAATACAGCTACTCTGTCAAAGCACACTCTTCTGGAGAAATTATCCTAGTAAAAGGTTTCAATACAAACGTAAGTAAAGACATGCCTACAATATAGAATCTTCCCCAAGTTTACTAGATTAATAGTTGGTTCAAGGTTGTTTATGGACTCCTTTTTCTGTATTGGATGATTTTGGTTCCGACCTGCAACGGTGTTTTCTAATACAATTCTTTACATTTTCCCAAAAAAAGTTTATGCATAAACGATTAGCAAAAATATTGGTGATAGCGTGTTTGCTGCGATGTGCTCGGCTGAGAGATCAGAGGAAACCTTAAAAATCATGGAAAATTTCACATGAAAATCAGATATCGGATTGATATCCGTTCACTTAAAATGGTGCATACATGTATTTCCTGGCATTAGGAGCTTCTGTAGTGCCGTCTTCAATGATTGAATTTCAATAACATGGGTCATTCCTTGTAGTGCACAAGTTACCAATACTCTCAATTGAGATTCTGAGAATAGAAAAGAGTAAAAGAAAACTTCTTTTCCACTTCCTTACCTTTTCCCAAGGACAGAAAGACATGCTTTCATCGGCACAAGCTAAATCTAGTAAAGGATAAGAACAATTATTATACGTATCACATAGGCACATAGAGTTCCTGATAACAAAACTTTATGCATAATTTAAAAAGATAGACATGTAAGTGATTCTTGACATCGTCTCCTTTAATTTTCTGAAGCGACCTGAAGGTTTCAAACTTGGATAATGCAGGCAATGTAGACCAGAAAATTTCCAGCAAACGATATGATGGTCTACGCTATTGGGTTACCCTTCTTTTCGTCTTTTCCTAACTAATTTGATTATATTAGATTCTCTTGAAATACACTCTCAACAATTAATTTAAGAAGGAAACAAAAAAAAAAAATTAACCTAAAGTAGTTCTAATGATATCAGTAATTAAATAAATAGAAATTTCATAATAGAAAAAAGATTTAAGACTGCTCAATTTAGATGTTAATTTAGGTAGTTTTAAAATTTTTATAAACTCTGAACTTTTATAAGAAAATGATCTCCATTTAAGCAGATATATGTTCTGTAATACGACTATTAAAGCATAGTAATTTGGAGATTTAGAACTATATACTATTGCTCTTTAAGATGAAAAATTTAGAAAAAATATCAACAGAAGTTGTGTTCACACATTGGATATCTAGTAATGATACTTAAGAAAATTAAGAAACTTCCAAGGAAAAATGTGTAGTGACTCAAATCAATGGGATGATGATGCTTTAGGCTGCAAGCAGACGCTTGAAGACTATTATATACCGGTGATACGATGAGAATAGAGCATTACCAGTCTATTCCAGCTTGCTTTATTGTTTACTAATGATATCTATATATGTGTGTGTGTATATATATATATGTGTGTGTGTGTTCGTATACATGTACCTCTTTCCTCTAATTTCTTCAGACATCAAGAAACCAGATTCACTATGAAGATCCTACGAGAAACGGTACCCTGAATTTTAAACAATCAACATGAGATTGAAGTATCCGAGTTCAAGAAAGACAATCTACTGAAAGTGATCATGGTTTTCATCAAATATCAATTAGCCTCATTAAAATTCTCTAAAGAAGAAGATGAAGAATGAAAGAAACTTACACTAACAAGAAACACAGTGATAGCATAACAGGAAATTTACAACATAAAAACACGGAGATAAATCTTATTTATTTCTAACCTAACTTGTTTGTCTCTCTCTCTCTCTCTCTCTCAAGTCCCAACCATCACCATTATAAACTAGCTAGCTAGATGTCTCATGAATCTGCCTCTTCTTCATTCTTAATGTTGTCCTAATCCATATTAATGTTCTCATGTGACGCATCTTTTTGTTTCTGATTGCTACCTAATATGGTGGTCTTCCGTGAGTCCAACCTCCATATCCCTCATGGCCAAGTTGTCCCCCATTTGGCACCAAATTTGGAGGCAAATTGTACACTGGCATGGATGTTGCCGGATCTCCCATTCCCGCAGCGCCACCATTACCACCAACACTAAGCTGACCTTGCCCAGCTCCACTACCTCCCTCCTCTTCCTCCTCCAGTGGCAACCTCTCATAAGTGGCATTTGAAAATGTTGCTGCAATCAGCATGACTGATCCAGAGGCCACAAGAGATCCCACTACACTACCACCCACCACCTGCCCTTGACCCCCCGAGAGATATACAGTCAACCCGGTCGCCCCTCGAGGCGCAGGTCCAGGCAAGAAAGCACCCGTCAGCGACAAAATTTCAAACCTACCGTGAAGTGCCATGACAGCTCCAGGAGCAGAAGGTTGCTTAAGGGTTACATTGGTAACCATACCACTTCCACTTATCACACATACCCCTCTTTGCCTCTTCCTTGCAAAACAAGCCAAGCTCTCAACTATATCAGACCCATTAGCTATTTCCATTACATGACTTTTGAGGGCATTAGGGCTATCTCTGGTGATAAAAATGGGAGGTTTAGGTTTATTCTTGGAACCCGGCGGTCGGCCCCGTGGTCGGCGAGCTGGGATTTCTATAGCACCTTCTTTAGGCTCATCACTGTGTTCCCTCTCCTCTTCTTGCTCTTCTTCTCTTCCAATACCACTCTCTGTTGCTTCTCTATTACTGTTGGACATGGATATACCTAGATCTGGCTTCTTCAATGGAGATGATGAGCTTGTCGAGGTGTCCATTCCCTGAAGACCCACTTGTCCCGTCCACCACGGGTTCGCCATGGTTAACAGTCAGCAAGTAGATGATTAACAAGCAACGGCGAACTGTAAGATCAGAACTTTCTCTCCTGAGTAGTATGGTAAATTTTAGATAAACTGATTCTTTACATAGACTACACACATCAAGCCTACAAAAGAGTTGATTTTGGATGAAATTAAGAATGTATGCAAGGATATGATCTATAGCGGAAACAGAAAGAGAGAACAGAATAAGTAAATGGACTTCCGTTACAAAAGAAAAGGAGACGAAGAAAAGCAGCTAGAATAATATTATTATTCAGGTGTAAAGGAGATTGAAAGTTTTGAAACCTAGCTTCGAGTTATTGGAGCAAGATCGAAAACTAAATTGGAAGAGATGATCACTTTTCAAAGTCTTGCGTATTATTGAGGTTTATATCTGTGCATAATTATATGCGGAGGGGTGTTTATTGAGTTTGGCTTTGATTTAGGGTGTGTGCTTTTTGTAATTTTACCTTATTATGGGGCTCCCTTGTTCTCCATGTCCTTTCTCTCTTTTTCACATTTGTCTATAATATCTAATACAGGATTCTATGTAATGAGATTCGTACGTATATAAAAAGAAAAGAGTAAGTTAATATTGTAAAATATCCAAATATTTGTCAACATCGTGAATTAATAAACAACTTCAATTCCTCCTTTTCAAGTGCATAGGTTATTTATTTATCTCATCGTTTTCTTAGGACATGTACAAAACGATATTTTGAGAATAAAATAAATAAAATAATCTATGACATTAATTCATTTATACTCCTGTATTTGTAAACTAACTTGACTCTATTTTTACATAAAAACAATTATATACATGCTATCGTGGTTGACTACAACCAATTATATATATACATATTAGAAAAAATATGAATATTTAATACAACTTTTTATTTCTCTATAAAGAATATCTAAACCAATAAACCCAATGATTTAGATTTATTAAAAAAATTCAAACCATATATTATACAAATGATTTGGTTTATAATTTCAATATAAACCACATTTAAATGTTGTTTTATGTTGCATGCGCTTTACTAACAAAAGCTAAGTTAAGCTTTTCAGTTTACTCAAACTCTAGGTAATTATTTCATTAACTTCATAATATGATGCATGAAAACCTTGAAATGTATGCGTTGTTATGGTTATACAATGTTTTAAAAAGTAACTTTCCTATTTAATTTTATGACATATATATACTTTAAGTACATACATATTTCTGTTTGAATTTAATTATTTATGTCTTTTTCTAATTCTAATCTCTCACGTTCTTATTATTATACTTATGTTCAATTATTGAAATTATAGGTTACTTTCAAAGTCATCGTTAAATTTGAAATTATTCATTAATTATATTTAAAAATAATTCATATATACTTATTCGTTGACATTTTATTGCAGCTTTAGAATTAACATATATATCTATACGTTCAGTTTCTACACTTCCCCGTTTGATCCTTCGTACATAAATTGACACTCCCTCCCCATAAATAGGAGGTCATGGAATTGAATTTTCACTTGAAATGAAATAAGATTAAGGTATACCTAGAAGATAGTTGTTGAGTAATCTAAAATTAGTTTATTCTGTGAGTGTTGGTGAGTGCGAGATATGAGGAGTTGGAGGTTTCCTCGAAAATTAGGGCTTTTAGGCGTGGGGCCTCGTGCTCATGAGATGGTGGGGTGCACGTCCTTCTCGTATTTCCCGACATGTATTGAATATAATTTTTTAACAAGAAGAAAACGTTTTTAAAAGTTCAGTATTTCAAGAGCTTTTGGTCTTCTTGTCCTTTTCGCATTATTCGTATAATTACTTCCTTTGACTCCATTTTATTTCATGCAGAAGGCGATCAAGATTTCGCATTTCAGTTTTATCAGTTTTCCCTATGCTGAGAGACTTGTGCTTAGTTTTCTCTAGAGCTTGCAAATTATATTTATCATGCAATTAGGTCCTTATACTTTAAGGCCAAACTTCAACCCATAGGTGATATTCAGGTCGATTTGTGATCCTATAAACTTTTAAATTAAACATGATTTCCTTAACAAAATTCATTAATTTTGTTGAAACAGTAGAGGATTGCATAAATCTTTTGGATTCAACATAAGCCTATTGTTCTGGGATATTGATGGAGCTAGCACGGGCATGTGCATATGTTTGAAGACTTTGTCATGTCGAAGAGTTAAAGGAGTGTTCCACCAAATTTCAATCTTAACAAAAGAGTTTTCTTCTTCTTTTTTTTTTTACTCTCCTCCATCTCTAATAGCTTGGGGTCAACGAATCAATCAAACTCTAAAAGTTTCAATGTTCCGAGGAAAGCCTGTTTCCTCAATCTCAAAGAATCAGAAATAAGCCCTACACCTCCCCGATTAAGCCAAGCGCAGGAACCAATTCTTTTCTGATCTTAGTACAGACTATTCTTCTTCTCTAGATGAGTTATAAAGACTGTTCTTTACTAATCTCTCATGAACATTACGTTAACTAGCAATGGTCCAACCCTGTCTTCCCCATGCTTTTGCAGTTTTACATTGCTACATGTACGGGATATTCTTCAAGTCCCTTTTAATAGTTTATTACAGACAAAACAAGAAAAAAAAAATATATCTATTCTAATGTAGTACAATATAGGTCAATTTCATATTAGAGATTTTGCTCCATCTGTTCATCATAAAACAGTAAGGGTAAACATTCATGTACAGCTAGCTGGCTAGAGACCGGTTCATGATCGAAGATCGTTTCTTCTTTCACCTGGACTTTCAAATTGAGCATCAAGAGCAATAGATCAGTGCACTACATAGAATTACCAATTTTATGATATGTAAATTTTCTTAATATAGACAGTTCCAAAAAAGAAGAATTATATATATATATATATATATATAAACACACACACTGCCTCTTCAGATATTGGGTATCTACCTAATGTCTTATGTTTGATTCCCTGAAATAGCTAGCATGCATATCAACAAAGTAAGATACAAGTTTTCAGCGAGCTTATGTTTGCAATGACGCTTGCTATAAAGTCATTTCCGGTAATCAAAATTCTTTTTCTAACATGGTCTAGTAATTCTCAACTGTAACTTGACAACTGCATTATTTTAACTCTCACTAAGTTGTTCTAATTAAAGACAAAAATGAGTAACAATCCATACCAATGATTATCAACCTTTAATGAAAAATCACCTAAGAATTATTAGTACTCGATAAATTATCAATTTTTGCTGTATAATATTTTTGTCCCAATTTAAGAAAATAGGCTAAATTAATTAGTTTAATATATTCCTTTTAAATAATTCTTACACAGTCATACGATCATATCAATATTATAAAATTATTAAATTTATAAATGCATAAATAATTGGGTATGATATTTTATTAAAGATATAACTCTATTTCAATTTTTTTCCCTGAAAAGTTAAATTTAGTAGGATCTCATTAATATTTTTTATTCTATAAGTTATCAGAGTAAAATTTTTAATTGTAATAAAACATTATGATGTGTTAAAAATGCTATTTTGAAAAAGAAGCTAATCTTATTTGGCGTTCTTGAAACTAATATAAAAGTTGAAAAAATGAAAGATGAGCTAAGTTTTTTTAGCAAATTAAGTGGCGTTTCATATCAAACCACTCTCACCATTAGAATAATAGAATAGTGGTTGGATTTAATTCATCTTCCACACAGGTCAATAAGCTTTTTAGTTCAAATCAGTTGATTCATTTAAAATGTCATTCACAAGTTTGTCTAGGTCCTTTTATTATTTTGATCATATATACAAGAAATCTGGGATTACAAAGGAGTCATCTTTGGAATGATTTAGGAAGACTACATATGGGATTCCAAACATATTAGCTTTTAATTGGTGATTTAATTATACACTCACTATAGATGAGGTTGAGGTGATGAGAGTCAGCAGACATCTTTCAGGGAATGAGCTTAGTTTTACCACTATTTCTCTTAGGAACATATCTCAACTTTATAAAACAGGTATCACTTAGTCAAACAAGCAAATTGGAGATTTTTTCTTGAGGAAAAAACTTGATAGAGCTTTAGTAAACAACGAATAGCTTAAAAAAATTTTCTTTAAGCTTTGCTTAATTTGAATCCCGTGTGTTCGGACCATTCAACTATAGAAATCAAGGGTATGATTACTTTTAACCTTTAGTTAAGGTTAAGGATGCGTACTACGAGTTTTTTTCGGACCCTAACTTTTAACGAGATTTTTACTAGGTGGTTGTTGTTATTGTTGTTATTGTTATTATTGTTGTTGATTACTTTTAACTTCATTAAAGCTTTATTCAAGTTTTATAATTTACTGTCGTAGGTTCATGGATTCCAGGAAGCTGTTAGGAAGGGGTTCAAGAAATCTTTTACAGATTGTAAAGCTTTTCAACTTGTGTGCAAACATAAAGTAGTGAAAGAGGAAATTAACATCCTTAAAAAATAGACTTGTCCAGATACTAAAGCTCATATGAGAACTAATGAGTTCCTCGTATACTATCGGTTTAAGCTTTACAAAAACCCCATTCATGCAAGATAGAAGCTTAAAGAAGAACATGCCAAGCATAACTATACCTAAGTCCTCTTATTTAATAACTCTTTCCTTAGATAGAAGGCCAAAATCTACTGGCTTAAAGATGGTGACAAATGCACAGGCTTCTTCTTGTATTCCTTACTAGCTTATAAGAACTCCAATAGAATCAATGCATTTATAAGTGCACTTAGAAGTTTTTGTAAGGATCAAAATGATATGAAGAATATAACTTTCAACTACTATAATAGATTACTGGGAACTAGTGCTCCTTGCAAATCCTCAGTTCATTCATTAAAAGGCTATGTAAACTTTAGGTTAGATGTAGAGACTTGTTCCTTTTTAACCAGATATGTGTTATGTCTAATTTCTATTGACTTTGCTTGCATTTATATCTTGATTTGGATTACAAATTCTTATGTTTTGATCCAAATGATATATGAATTGAGTGAAAATGATGTGAATATTGCATTTATATTAATTGGATTATTTTTTGAATTTTTCTTGAAAAAGAAAGTCACTTAAATTTTACATGAAAAGAAAAAAAATAAAGAAAGGTGGTGGCTAAACTTGTTACCACTATGACAAGTTTAGTCACAACTTAGTCACGGTGGAGACTAAACTTGTCACATAGGGGCTGAAAAATATAACCACCCCCTTGACTACTCCTTTGCACTCACTTTGTCTAATACATGGTAGTTGCAGAGGCAGATGGTTCAAAACCATAATCCTAGAGTCACACGACAAATAGGGGATAGAGGATGGCGACACATATAGACACATCGGGACTTATTCGGGGACATTTTGGGGACACATAATAGATAGAGAGAAAGAAGGGAGAAGAGAGAAGAGAATAGAGAGTAGTCGAGTGAGGTAAAGAAGAAGAACAACATAGAGGTTAAAGTAAAGTTAGCATTCGATCATCTGGGTGAGAACTAAGTAGAACCAGAAGGCGAGAGCCAATGGAGAGAGTTTGAGAGTGGCAGGAGATCACTACAACTCCCTCATATGAGCATTTATTTGCTCATTTTGTTACATCTATTACATTATTTCTCTATTGTTTTATTGGATTTACTCCTCTATCAGTTGATAGACTTATACTTTGTTAACTTTGTAGTTCATTTCAGTTATTCACTTAGTTTAGTGCTTTAATACTTCTTTTATACTGATAAAGATGGGATTAAAGTATATGAAGATGATGAATCTTGTTTATTTCATGATGGGATGATCTCTTTGTCTTAAGGATTAATGTAGCTATGTTAGTCAAATATGCATGATTGAGAGACTGTGTTGTATTTGCTATAATTTTTGAACTGAATGGATGTAATAGCATGTCCAAACTTTACATCATTTTGGTATTAAACAAAGGATCGAAAGAAGATGTTTAATATGGAATGAGAAACTGTGGACACTTAGGTTAAAAATTAAAAATATATTAACTTAAATGGTAAGCATTAGTTGGGTTTAATAATTAATTTGGATGATAAACTTGTCGAATACGAAAGTTAGATTAGTTTGTTATTTGAATTGATTTTAGAACCCAATTAGTAATTTTAATAAGACAACTATCCAATCATTTCCCTTTATTCATTCAAAGGAGATTAAATTAGTAAAATTAATTCTCAAGTGTTTTCCACTTCGATTAATGTATTCATTTTTGTTCCCAGCCAATTCCATTTATTGTTAAGTTTAATTTTATTATTTCCTTTAAAGCCTTCACTCAACAAATTAGGATAGAATATTTAGGATTGCATCTGTTTTTTATTTTTGTTCAAGATTAATTTGAGTGGACCAATTTCACCTCCGTGGGAGATGATCCTGGGTAATCAACTATAACTACCTCGTATCCTTGTGAGTAAGATAACCAAGGTATTTTTAGAACTTATTTTAACACAACAATATGTTAGTATAATGAGATAAAAGTGGTAATATTCAGCTTTAAACTAGATAAAGACTCGAGTTCCAATGGTTTCAATGCATCATTCTTTTAAAATACAAGGGATATTACAGGTAACTTGGTAGTGGAATGTGTTTTCAAATTTTTCAATAGCAATAGAATGTTAAGGGAATTAAAAAAGACTTATCTTTATCTCATTCATAATAAGGAAAACCCAAAATGATTGCAAGACCTTTGACTAATTTTATGTTGTAATTTATTATAGAAAGTCATTAATACGATACTTGCGCTGATATTAGAGGTAGCTCTAAAGCCACTTATAAAGACACGTCATGCTTCTTTCTTTAATGGGAGGAATATTGGTGATATTTTTCTAATGACCCAAGAGCTCTTTAAGGATTACAACTTTAAGTCTTTAATTAAAAGTTGCTCTCTTAAGATTGATCATTAAAAAGCTAATCCCATTAAAGAAAGAAGAATAGCTTTTTAATGATCAATCTTGAGAGAACAACTTTTAATTAAAGACTTGTAGTTGTTATCATAAATTTCCTCCAATCATTTGACTTTCCTATCTAGTCCATTTCATGGATTAAAGGTTGCATTTTAACCGCCTCCTTTTGTGCTTTGACCAAAGGAGTACTAACTTCACTTTTTAAGGTGGAAAGAGGTGTAAGGCAGGGGAAGCCACTATCTCTTTACCTATTCACTTTAGTAATTGAAATTCTCACAAGAATGGTTGATAAAAACATATCCAACAAGAATTGTTTCAAGTTCCATCATAAGTGTCATAACGTAATGTTGTTCACCTTGGATTATGTTGATGACCTATTATTTCTTTTTTTTTTCTTTTTATGAATATGGTCCTTATTCCATTATAATCATCATGATGGTAGTGCGTCGTAACACTATACAAAATAACTAGACCTAAAACTATAGCTAGTGGTAAGTCTAGGTCGATCTAATAGAGAGTGTTTAGATATATTTTGTTATGAAAATAATCAGTGTTTAGGTTATTGGGAAGGGGGTTTTGTTGGTTTTCAAATAAGAAAATAAAATAAAATAAAACTAACAAAAGAAAAGTAAATAAAACAATGAGAAATGAGAAAAGTGATGAATACATTTGGGACTCGGTCATCGGTTCAATCTCAGCCTACACATAATTAAACATACTTCATTGAATTATTATTCTTATACCTCTCTTAGCAACTATTAATCATAAGTTAATGATGGGCTCTATTAACCACAGTTTTCCCTTAGTTCGTGTTCAATTAAAACAAGATCTTTAACTAAACCTAGCTATCGAAGAACTTAGAATAAGTTCTCTAGATTTAATTGGACAACCGTATTATAAGTTAGGAAAATAGATTAATCAAGACAATAACCACATAAGCTTAGGTCATTTAACCTAGGTTACACATATCCCTAATGATTCACACCAATCGGAAATACAAAAATTATGGATTGTATCCCTAATGATTCGGCCATTAATAGTTACTAATGAATCTTAACATAATAATTAAGAATTACATAGATTATAGCAATGGTTTATAATAAAATAGTCCAATGAATAAATTACGACCATCTTTACATAATACCAAACAATAAACATAGGATAATATGATCAATTCCTAAAAGATAAAAAACAAAAAATACAAAGAGAGAATGCTTAATTGGTTTCTTCGGCGTTGATATCACCTCCGAATCGGTGTCAGGAGGCTTATCCCTCTATAGATCTCTAAAGAATGAGAGGTTTGCCCCTCATTAAAACATTTCATGCCTTCTGCAATCACAAAATGTTACAGTTATACTAAAAACTAGGGTTCAGGATAACTGGTTAAATGTCACAGGCGTGACTTTGTAGCTCACAATCCTAAATGGCCTCTTTGAAGGCTCATGACTGTGAGTCTTTGTGTCATAGGGGTAACTCAAGTTGTCACGTCCATGAAAAATTTGTCATGGCTATGACTTGATGGTCACGGTATGACAAAATGGTGTATGGCTATGAGCTATTTTTTATACTCTTCATCTTTGATGTTTTCAACATATGCTTGTCTCCTCATGCTCTAATTCTTCTCCTTCTTGCTTCAAGAAGAAAAGTGAGTATGAAGCACAAAAAGATGACTGAAAGAATGTGCTTTTAAACACTTTATCTTTTATGCATTCAAATTGTACCTAAAACCAAATATGAACTAAAGTGAATGTCTTAAGTATTTCATAGCAATAGTCACTAAGTGTTATGGAGTAAATGTATAACCAATTAAAAATATATCAATCCCCCATGCTTAGCTTTTGATAGTCCTCGAGCATAACATCACAATCAAAGTCACAAACCCAAAACACTTGCTCATTTTCCATACTTCCCAATAATATATTGTAACACCCCACTCCCGCCAGACCTGAACCCGATATCGACAGTGATATCCGAATCCGTGCCCTGCGAGTGTGGCGTGTCATAACACTTCACCAAACAAAAGTCGGTATAATTTTTTTTTTGAATACTCTTCTCACTTATCATTCATGTGGGCCCACTTTTTCTTTTAAAAAAATTTTGTCTATTTAAACCGAAAGCGAAGCATATTACAACACAATGAAATTTACATAAAAACTCTTATTAGCCACTTGGGCCCATTTCCAATGTCACAGTACAATCGTTTCAGTTTCTCAAAAGTAATACAAA